>VXAU01000639.1:3027664-3076562 GCA_013399695.1 Formicarius rufipectus
CATCAGGAAAAGGGTCTGGGATGGAAACTGAACACGGCACCGGCACCCGCATCAGAACTGGCACCGGCATCGTCATCGGCATCAGAACCGGCACCGGCATCGGCACCGGCATCGGCATCGGCATCAGAACCGGCACTGCATCGACATCGGCATCGACACCGGCACCGACATCGGGCACCGGTTCCGCTCCCCGTCACGGCGGTGTCCAAAGTTACGGGGTTGTCGGGTTTTAATTGGGGGCAGCGGCACGGTTTGCCATGAGGGGTTTGCCATGTGGGTCCCTCAGCAACCCTTGAGGTTCCCTCTGGATATAGGGATGTTCTCTCTGGATGTAGGGATGTTCCTCTTGGTCACAGAGTGGTGTCCCCCCCTGGATGCAGTGACGTCCCCCCGGACACAGTGATATCCCCCCTGGATGCAGGGATGTCCCCCCTGGACACAGAGATGTTCCCCCTGGACACAGGGATGTCCCCCCGAATGCAGGGATGTCCTCCCGGACACAGAGTGATGTCCCCCCTGGACACGGGGATGTCCCCCTGGGCACAGGGATTTCCCCTTTGGACACAGGGATGTTCCCCCTGGACACGGGGATGTCCCCTCTGGACACGGAGTGATGTCCTGGCTCTCACAGCCTTTCTTTCATCCCATTACTCCAACAGACCGAGCAGGTCTCTTTGGGTTCATGACCCAGGTCCTCCGTGGAGCCTGGGAAGTTCCCCCTGCCCTTGGCCCTGTGTGTCTCTGCCTTTCCTCCAGGTGAGCTTAAGGAGGTCAAAACGCCCTGGGACTCAATGAAGTGACGGAAGACACTCCCTGCACCCTCTGCCCATTCCCTCCACCTCCAGCCACCCAAGTGCTCCGGCAGCATCCACACAGGGGCTGCCAGAGCATAAAACTCTCTGTGACCAAGCTCATGCCAGGCCCACCCTGCAGCACCCTCTGACTGGAAGGGGCTGATGTGACCACTGCTTGGAATTCCTGTCTCACCCAGGGTGAGAGTTAACTCTGCAAGGATTTACCTCTGAGCGCCACCACCCACCTCAGTGGACACATTTAGGGCCATCTGCCATTCCGTGCAGGGATTCACAAAAAGCCTGGTACTGCAGGGGAGAAAGCTTTTCCAAGAGGTTGGTAATAGGAAATTATCATTGCCCAGGCACCACAACATCATTGTCCACACTAGTAAGGAGTGGTTCCTACCAAGCAATCCCCTCCTCTGGACTTTCCTCCTCCTCCCTTCACACGGTAATATTTTCACTTGACATTCCCCTGCTGCTCCTCTACCTTTCTGCAGCTTATATTTAGCTCCTGCTAACTCGGGAGGGAGAAAGCAGACTGTGAAAAACAAGAGCAGGCTTGGACCTGTACACATAATTAGCATCGTTTAAGAACATTAATTAGTGCAGCATTAACAGGCTGCTGCAGTGCCCAGACGGGGCATCCCCTGCCCCGAGGGCAGCTCTCTGCCCTTTGAAGCTCTAGTCACCCTCAGCCTGCTCAACAAAATAAACAAAAACCACACTCCAGCACCAAACTGGACTTAAATCCAAACTCCTTTGTTGTTCCCACCTGGCTTGGGAACCCTGGCAGCAACATCTCACCAGTGACAGTATTTCTTCTTTGACACCTGCAGGGAACAGTATGTTGACATTATCTAATGGAACATATTCTTTTTAATCCTACCTGGCGGTAATGTGTGTGGCTGGCAGTTGTATCAAGACTTTGAAAGCTCTTTTTTTCCCCTCTGAAAAACTAGTTGCAATTTCTGCCCTGCTGGCTGCGTGGCACAAGTATCTTTTCAAATTACTATATCCCAAGCTACTTTCAAAAGAGTCAGTCCCAACTAACAATAAAAGAGAGGCTCTGGCCTTGGAGAGGTGGTTTAAAATGTCTCAAAATGAAATCTGCACAAAATAGCCACTTTAGATTTATGTCTTCTGATAATTATTTCCAGTCTTTCCTTGCTTAATCCTCTGTGGATGTGTGTGATGTAAACTGATTCCTGTCTGTGTGTTTAAAGTCGCTGGACTGACGGGCTGTGGACCTCAGGGACTTGCAGAAACATTGAGAAGATTGTGAGTTTTGCTGCCTGCAGGTGTCACTCCTCCTGAAACGCTGTCTGGGAATATGTATTCAAAGAATTGTGTGTGCCTCAAATTCATTAAAACTTTTGTCCACCCATGAAGAAATAAAAACAGATTACAGTGTCTGAGATCCTTGACAAATTGGGAGGAGAAGTTAAGGAACAGCACGAGGACACAGGACAGACAGTAGACATTAAAATATCACGTAAAAAAATCACAAAAATCGGTTAACCACAATGAGAAGTGTAAAGTTACTGTAGATCATTGTCTTGAAACGTGTAAAACAAAGGGGAAATGACTTGAACTTCTGCAAAGCACAGGAACAGTAACTTTTAGTCAGATTATAAGGGTGTAAATTCGGGTTCTTGCTTCTCTGCTGTGTGTTCAGCCCACTTCCACTCTTAGCAGTAACTGGATGTTTTAAAAATTTAGTTCTTATCAATTTTTAATTAGGGATAATGGCACATTTTGCCATATGGGTCCCTCAGCTTCTCTTGAGATTCCCTCTAAATGCAGACTGATGTCCTGGCTCTTGGTGGCAGGAAGGAGATGTGGCACCACAGAGAGTGGAGCCCTCAATTAAAATAATAAAAGAAAGGTAATTAAAATTACAGATACTTTTATACTGAGTTTAAACTAGCTTTGGTTTTAACCTAAAGCTGCTTCAAAATATCAACAGAATGTAATGTAAAATTAAATGGTAAATGGACCTCAGTGTGAAAAGGTACATTTTTACTGTGATTCTTTTATTGTGGGAGTTCCTGTCTATGATTTATTACTGTAAATAAAATACATTTAAGAGGCTATTTTAAGCTAATGAAAGGAGCTATTCCTTTCTTTGCTTTATTCCTGGTGCAGCTGTATTAGTTCAGAGCCTGGAGATGCACTGTGAAAAATAATGTGGTAGATATGTGTGAATACTGGAGGAAGGCTGAGGGACCAGAAACAGAGACTTTTACCATGTTTTGAAATTAGTGACAATCTTTAATTCAGCGAATTATAGTTCCTGTTATCAGCTTTTTAAAGAGAAAGTCTCTATGAATTGAAATAAAAAGCCGTGGTAGAAAGTGCTTTTCTTCTGTAACCAAGAAGGATTTCATCATAAGAATATTGTCAACCTCATTCATGTATTTAGGCAGGAAAAAAAACTTCACTCAGTGTTGGAATTTATCCATCATACAATTCTAGAGGAGCTCCAGCATTATTTCCATGGATTGGAGAACAAAGGGCTTAAGAATACCTTTTCCAGTTGGAGCAAGCAGTTGAGTACCTTCTCAACAGCAACTGGGGGGACTGATCACAAATAAAAGGTTATTGCTTTATTGTAGTGATTTGTCACATCAAAAGTGTTATTTCTTTATTAAGAGCGAAGGTTTGTTTTCATAGTTTAAGGCTTCCAATTGGCATGAAATGATCTGCAGAACTGGAACAACACAGTAAATAGACCTTGGACTGGATTATGGGAGCAGGACTCGGGTGAATCTGTCACTGCAGAGAATTTGGACCCTTCTCCGAAATTTGAAAGAGCTAAAAGTGTTTAGTACTTTGCCTCCCCACCTTGTCCTTCTCCTTCATGCTGTCTCATCTCTTTTAAGCACTTCTGGTTCATCCCGTTGATAGGTTGGGTGCTGTGCCAAAATCCTGCTCTCTTTTGCTCATCACCTTCATTAGCAGTTGCTAATTGCAGGGGGATCAGGACATTGGTGACTTTGGGAAATGAGGGCACCGTGTGCTTTACAGTCAGTTTTGATGTAGCAGGAGGGTTTTTTTCAGTCCTTACTTTCATGCCTTGAGAACTTTTAAAACAAACAGAACTTGCTTGTTATTAAACTGTTTGGGGGTTTGTTTTGGTGGTTTATTTTATTCCCCCTCCCCCTTTGTTACGCACCATGATCTCATCCAAGGATATTTTGTTAACATAAAGTGGAATTACTAAACTTTCTGATTTAGGTTTAGCCGAAACATGAGCTATCCCTGGTGATGTTTATCCAGATTATGTGGTACAGGGCTTCTGAACGGGATTCAAAATACATGGAAAATACATATATGGGGTTTTTTTGGAAGGGAGTGGCACCTTTAATTCAGTTGGTATAGAAGAAGCCATCTCTTGCCCATGTACGTCTGGATACAATATCACATCAGCAAAAGGAAAATAATCATCTAAAAGCTAAATTAAAATGGTGACACATAATTGTGCCTGCATATGAGGTCAGAGCTACCATCACACTCTGGTTCCAGATTGAGGGCAGGGCAAGGTTTATCTCTAAATACAGCACTGTTATTGTATAACCCAAACAGCAGAGCTGTTTTATGGCTCTCTGCAAGATGGTAATCTGTGTTATTCCCAGGTCCCCTGTGCCTGTTTGCCCTGCAGATGGTTTTCCATGCTGTCCACATCAAAACCAAGCAGCAGAGCTGGCCCTGAGCCCCGTGAGGGTCAGTGACAAGGGCTGCCTGAAGAGCTCTCTGGAGCAGAGCAGAAGATGATGGCAATGGGAGGAACCCACGCTGTGGAACTGCAGACACACAGCACACGTGGTTAACAACGAGGTACCTTGGAGGTTTTTCCAAGTGTGTACTCCCACTAAAGATTTTATCCTGCATTTTGTAAAATTCTCTTGTTGCCCACCTACTGTTATGGAATTCTGTAGAGGTTTGGAATTGTGGAGGGGAGTGGTAACTCCTGGTATAAGCCAGGCTCTCATTCACGCTGTTAGATATTGATTATTGTTATTCTTAGTGATAATAACAACAGGACCCTGCAGTAGCTGTTCTGGCAGTGCTGAGCTGTAAATGTGGAGGTGAATGGCTTCCTAAGGAGCCAGGATAATTCCCTGAGCCTCAACCCTGGGGTAGGGTTTATAGAGCAGAGTGAGTCAGCAGGAAGGTTCTGCTTTTACACATCCCTCTTGTGGGAGGGAGGAACACAGCAGAGCTGGGTTCTTGGCTACATTTCAGTGGGGAAGACAGCAGGCCTTTTGATTGGAGATTTGGAATGTATTTTACCAGCCCCCAGGTGGACACAAGAAGAATATGGGATATAATCTTTGAATCTCTTTTCACCAGCTCATTTATTATCTGTTCACAGTGTCCTGTTTGTTAAGGAGCTGGGCTCTTCTTCATAGTTTTTTATGAAGCTCAGCATTTTCAGGGATGGTACTTCCTGAAGTCCAGCATCCTAAAAATGCAAGGTAAAGGTTTCCCTGGCTCACTGCCTTACAAAAGATGCTATTTCCTATTAGAAACCCCATTTTCTATTAGAAACCCCCTTCAGTTACAGTCTGTTGCCCTTACTCATATGAGGAGTTCAATGGGTTTAATGGGGGTGTCCACACAGGAAGAATGTGGCACATCAGAGATTGTTAAACAGGCAAGTTGGGATTTTCAGAAATGCCAAGGAGATTCAGAAGTGTAAGTGCCATCCACAGTTTTCTAAGCATTTAAGTGAATTTAAATTCACCGATATTATAATTACTATATTCACTGAGATGCAGTTGCAGACACTAATGGTTTTTTAAAAAATGTGCTCTGTTCAGACACTGAATCTTGTTTCCCCTGATGTCAGTGGGAATGGGAATGGATTTAAGTTTTGCCATTTCCATTAAGCAAAATCAAAAATCCAATAGGCAATTTCCTGCCATAAAAAGATCTGAGGGAACAGATGGAGGAAGAATAATCTAATTGAGTTGCATTTTCTTTTTTACCAGCTTGCTCTATTTCATTTTTAAGAGCATACCTAAAATGTCTTTTTCCACAAGGAGAGCTTGTTCATTAAGTCTTGAAATAAATAGCAAGCAAAAAGCTCTTTTACAAATCCAGAATGCTCATGGTGATATCAGGCATTTCTAATAACTGATTAACACCATGAACACTCAAACCAAAACTGATGAAGCACTCAGCTGAGGACAGCCCAGCAGAGCTTCCACCACCAGCAGGCTCTTCTGACTCATTCTTACCCTCCCAATAGAAAATGCAGTTGCTGAGAGCAGTGAAGTATCTCGTTCATTCCTGGGGAACAGAGGCCAAGCTTTCCTCCCATGGTTGGATTGCGGCATTGAGAGGGGTCACTCCTTCCCTCTCTGCTTCTGGTTTGTCCTTCCAGGTCTCTGATAGTTGTTGTAGGATGTGTTGAAACCTCCAGAGTCACTGAATTTGTTGGTGATGGGTTGCCTTTGTGTTACAGATATCTTTTCAGAAGGTATTGAGTTAAAGCAAGTAAGTTTAACACTTCAAATGAAATGGAGCTTTGAAGTGGATGAGAGAATCACGGCCACAGAGGCATAAAATGTGTAGGGCAGCACATGTAAATGCAATTTGGATTTAAAGATACAGGGACAGATCACTGTTTATAGAGAGAAGGAGAGCTGAAACAGCCTTCAGTTGATGTACAGTTGCCACAGCTACCCTGACAGTCCATTCATAACCCCTACCTAACAAATTAGAGGAGTATTTTGGGACAGTCCTCAGCCAGCAGAGTGCTCCTGGAGGGAATATTTTCTCCAGTATAATTTAGGTAAAACTCTGGGGCCCTTACCTACCCTAGAACTGGGAGCTAAAATAATAACTCACCTTCCACCCACCCACTGTACCAATTCAGAAGGATGAGCCAAAAACCATGAACTAGGTTACACTGAGCAGAACTCAGCCCAGACATCCCAGATGTTACTGAAATAGGTGCAATGACAAAAAAAAACCCTGTGGGATAATTTAAGTGGAGAACAGACACTGAATAGCACTAGATGAGCAGATTCTCAATAACCTAATGAGACTGATTTATGGATTAGCTAACGATATGAACAGATATCAGTTCAGAGCTATGTCCACACTGGTAAACTGCTCCTGTAGAGCTCCCTGGTTTGTGGGTGTGTGCAGCAAAGTAGAGATGGTCAGAGGCACCCAGGAGATGCCCAAAAGGGTCCCAAAAGCCTGTATTTCCCTAAAGTTCTATAAGGTCTTTCACCAGACATTGACTCCATGTTATCCCACACACGAGTAGACCCAGAGACAGTGGCCAAGTCTCTGGTGTGCTGAGCCTGCTCTTCAAAATGTGCCCTGGAAAAGCACCAGATGTGGCCCTTTGCAGAGCGAGGAGAAATCACGGGGTGAGCAGGGGAGGCAAACCGTGTTGTGGCCACCCAGACAGAGTGGGAGCAAAGTAAAGCCCCAGCTGAAACAACAGACACCATGGAATCCCCTGGGGATGTATCCAGAGGGTTGTGGGGGCTCAGGTAACAGGATGGCTGCTTTTTACCTCCACCCAGCACTTTGTGTGGCAGCATTTTCAGAGGTGACCCTTTCCTTGTGCCACTGTTTTCAGGGGCGACCCTTTCTTGTGTGACAGTATTTTCAGAGGTGACCCTTTCCCACATGTTTCCAGAGGTGACCCTTTCCCATATGACAGTATTTCCAGAGGTGACCCTTTCCCATATGACAGTATTTCCAGAGGTGACCCTTTCCCATGTGTTTCCAGAGGACACTCTTTCCCATGTGTTTCCAGTGGTGACCCTTTCCCAAGTGTTTCCAGAGGTGACTCTTTCCTGTGTCTTTCCAGAGGTGACCCTTTCCCATCTGAGTATTTCCAGAGGTGACCCTTTCCCATGTCTTTCCCATATGTTTCCAGTGGTGACTCTTTCCCATGTAAGTGTTTCCAGAGGTGACTCTTTCCNCCCAGCACTTTGTGTGGCAGCATTTTCAGAGGTGACCCTTTCCTTGTGCCACTGTTTTCAGGGGCGACCCTTTCTTGTGTGACAGTATTTTCAGAGGTGACCCTTTCCCACATGTTTCCAGTGATGACCCTTTCCCATATGACAGTATTTCCAGAGGTGACCCTTTCCCATATGTTTCCAGTGGTGACCCTTTCCCATGTAAGTGTTTCCAGAGGTGACTCTTTCCAGAGGTGACCCTTTCCCATCTGAATATTTCCAGAGGTGCCCCTTTCCCATGTCTTTCCAGAGGTGCCCCTTTCCCATGTCTTTCCAGAGGTGACACTTTCCCGTGTGTCTCCGGAGGTGACCGTGTCCCTGTGCCGCAGCTCCGGGCTGGGCGCGCTGTGCAGAGCCCTCCACCAGCAGGTGTGGCTGTGGAGCCTTCGGAAATCCAGGGATTTCTCCCCCAGTCCGCCCACCCCACCGCTGACAAGGATATCCCGGGCTCCGCGTGTGCCCCCAGCCTGGGAGATCCCGAGGGTGTGCGCACACGTGGCTTTGACACAGAATTTCTGCTGCAAAGCGAAACTATCAGTTGTGTCCTTTGCTGACAAACTCCGTTTTCAATGTACACAATTGCCATTATCCTTGGAACATCTCGGGGGGGATTTGGCTCTCTGAGTTGTTAAATAACAGATTTAGTTTTAAGAGAAAATATTCTCTAATACAATTTAGAAGACCGTTTCACCCTCTGCTGTCAGATTCTTAGCAGAGCTGAAAGCCAAGCTCTTACAAGAATCAAACTTAAAGTCCCCTTCGAAGCGCAGAGGGAACAACAAGGATGTAGACCTACTGAAAGATGAGAAATGCAGGTTTTAACGCCTGTCAGAACGGTCAAGGATTTGGAAAGGTGAGAACTGCTCTTCCTCAAGTATTTATTGCTGCACAAAGTTGTTATTGTAATGACAACCCGCGGGTGATTTAAACACCAGCTCCAGAAACATCCTTGTTTAAAGGATCTCCAGGTAGGGATCTGAGACATCCTTTAGGGGGCTGTGCGTTGCTACAGAATGTTTCTCTTGCAGATGATCATCTGCTGTTTTATTGCAGGTGTGTTAAGAAAATGCTGGACTGAGCTCAGTTCCAGCTGATGTTTTGTCGTAGTCTTCAAAAATAAAAGAACTTAAACGAAGATTGTAAAAAGGAGTTGTGATTGTGGAGTCAGCAGTTGCTGAGCTGACTTAACTTGGAATAACAGGCAATGAAAAAAAACAGCAAAACTTGGCTCATAGAAATTTCCTGAACTGGAACAATCCACAGGATTATTTTTAACTCAGGTTTTAATGTTTTATCATTTAAAGGGAAAACAGTTGCCTCATGAAAAACATCACGTATAGATTGAACAAAAGGTATTTTCTTACATGCTAACCTTCAAACAACAGATTTTTTGAGGTCTAGTTTCTCAACTACTGCTGTTTCTTAAGTTTTCCAGCCCCATCATCATTAACGAAAATAAAGCTGATGTGACAAAGTGAGAAGGGACATTTTAACCAGAAGCTATTTTGCTGTTCTTTTGGAGTGATGTGAGATGCCTGGGTGAGGGGTCCAGCACTGCCCAGGAATCCCCTTTACTCCTAAACACTGATTGTAGGCTGTAGTTTGGTGAGCAGGGTGACAAACATGAGGGATTTTTAAAAAATGTATTCAGTATTTTTGTGGTTAAATAGCTAGTATTTAAATATGCACAGCAAAATCACCTATTTAGACTCCATAGCCTAATTTTGTATCTCTTTATTCTGTATAATTAGGAGCCAGATTTAGCTTTGGCTGTAGCCTTTTATCCCAGCAAAACATATTTCATCCACAAATGTTCTGAAACTATATTTCAAAATTGTTTCAAAACAAATATTTGGTACAGCTTAATCAATGTTTCCTTTGGCAGCAGCTCTGCCTGATGCAGCCCAAAGTCAAGTTGTGTGTTTGCAGTCCCACAGCTTTCCCTAAGCTGTGCTGGCTTAATTGCATGTGGGGTTGTGTGGTGAATCCAGTCAAAGACCTGATCTGGACTAAAACAATCTGACCAAAGATGGGAATTTTGAACTTGGATCATTTTCCTGCCAAACAGCCTCCCAGGGATGCAGTGGCACCACCGAGACAGTGGCCTGGGCAGGGTCATGGTGAAAAGAGGGGCAGCTTCCCCCAGGACATGGAACCACAGGCTTGGCTTTGCAAGCTGGAACCCCCTACAATGACTTTGGGTCGTTCAGTGTTGAAAGGAGAAAAGAAAACAGGATGTTATTTCATAGCTGTGATCCTATAATCTTGTTTCAGCTGTGTTTGTCCAATACCTATGCCTAAAATAACTGAGTGTGCCATGAATTAATGGCATGTTACAGGGATTGGTACACACAGATAACACATGAGGAATCTGCACAGTGGTGTGAGATTAGGGACAACATGTGTTTCTGGGAGGAAGATCCACTTAGAGAACACACTTTGCAAACAAACAAACAAAAAACCTACCAGAAAAATAATAGGTGCTTCATAGTTATCTTGGAGTTTTCTGTTACCAGCCCTGATTGATGGTGGGTCTGCAGCAAGATGAGCAGTTCCACATTACCAAAGGAGTGATTCAGGGTTGTAACTGGGGATAAATTCCCTGCAGAGGTGGGAAATGAAGCTGGAACTGGAAAAGTACTCAGTGGAGGTGGGGCAACCTGCTGTTCTACATGTTTAGCTGAACCTGGAAAGAGTTTGGGCTGCACAGAAATGTGTTATTGGGGCTGCATGGAAAGTGTTATTGGGGATCTCCTGTCCAGCCTGGATTTTTTGGGCAGAAGCAATTTCTGCTTGATCATGACATTATCTGGTATCACAAGGTGTCTGTAAAGTTCTTAAGAGTCTTGCTGAGCAGCAAAGCTCATGGAAAAAGGAAACTGGAAGAGTTAGTGAGTTGTGCAGCCTAGAAATCTTTGTTGATCACATCAATTAGGATGCAAATTCCAATCCTTATTGAAATCACATTTCCTATTTATTGTCACATATTTAAAATTTTTCATTAGCTTTCCTCTGTGCATTTTCCAAGTGGCCACTGATATTGCTGAGGAAAAAAGGTACAAACACCCTATTAGTAAAGCAGAGTAAAAAATCTATGAAAAGCAAGGAATGTTAAAAAAAAAGAAAAATATAAAAAAATAAAGAGCTCTATTGTTATGTTTAAGTTTAAATCTTTGTTATATTTGGTGGGTTTATAGCATAACTATCACTCAAATTCAGCAATCAAAATATACAGTCTTGAAATATGAACAGTTTTGTATAACATCTCACAGCAACTAAAAGTCACACTATCAAAATCAGGATAATTTGGCACATCCTACTTTTTTCCTCTTTCTCCTTGCCCTGTTGCTTACACTGAAGCACTTGGGGTAGTGCTGCCCTTTCCCTGTTGCTCTCTGGCCCCTGGTTTGCTGTCAGCTGTTGCTATTTGGGGAGTGTGTGTGCAGCACATGGCTTGAGTTTACCCACACCAGTGCTCACACACTGGGAGAACTAGAGCAGATTACACCCAGATTTAGGTGCTAGGCTATTTTTAAAAGCCCTCGCTCTCTTAATGTGTTTTCCCACATAATCCTATCTAAAAATTTATTTTGAGGGCTTGGGGTAAGTAGGGAACTGGGGGCTTAAAGTCACCAAATCCAGAAAAGGCTTACACGGGTTCGGGGTTAGAGCTCAGAAAAGCAGATTACATTGACTGCATCCCAGCTCAGAAGGAAGAGCATACCTGGAAGCTCCCAGGAAGAAAAACAGTATCTATGAGGCTCAAAAAAGAAGAAGAAGAAAAAAAAAAAAAAAAGGTGTGAAATGTAGGCTGAGCTAGCAAATCCCCCAAGAATAAATAATGAAATATTTTCCATTTCAAATGGCCAGCTGGATCTGACTCTATCCTGGCAGACTGGATCATGTTCCTTCCTTGTGCTGCTGCCTGAGATGGTTTGGGGTAAATAATCTCATTGCTGATCATGTCAGATTCCTCCTCTGTGAAGTGATACTGACTTTGTAAAACCCACTGGAAGCTACTGATGGAATATACATCACCCACCATGTGCAGGAGGCTCTACAGCCACACCAACCAGCTCTGGGAGTTCTGCTCTTTGCCACCAGTTTCTACCTAGTTGGTTTTCCTTATTGTCTGCAGAGGAATTAATATTAAAATTGCTAAGCATTTTATTTGGTATAGGAATAAATGTTTAAGAAATGTCACAGTCATTTGGCTGCAGAAGTGTATTTTCCAAGTGATGACCTGATTTTCAGGGGGTCTGTCAGACAGGTTCCCTTATTTACACCTTGAGGGGCTTCATTTCCTTTCTGGTTGGTTGTGGGGTCTTACTGATGGTAAAAGCTGTGCTTCTTCCACCCTGATGAACAGTGTTCTTGGGATCTGATGGAGGAAGAGTTGCTCCAGCTGCTGGAAAGAAAATAGTCGTTTTCCTGGTGTAAGTATTTTGGACTCATTGGCTAATCCTGTCCTTTGTTCTGTTGCATAGGGAGCTTACACAGGCTGTGATGAGACAAAATTACATCAGACACACAAACATCCTCTCAAAATTCAGCACTGGAATGTTCCCTGGAGTCCCCTGAACACGGCTGCTAATTACCTCATGGAGTGTGTTCTGTGCAGTGTGAAGAGTGTGTGATGCCAAAGGAGACCCTGCTCAGTGAAAATGAGCTTTACTTCAATGCTGCGAGTGTTTCTCCCAATCACAAGCCCATGCCTATTGAAGACAAGGAAGAACAAGCTAATAGAGTAGAAAAGTGAGAAACTTGCAGTGCAGGAGCCAGTCCCCAGCTGAGAGCTACAAAGGAAGGACAGGGAAGAGAGTGGAAAACAGGGAAGAAGAGAGGGACACATCTCATGCAGGGGTAGGCAAAGACTTGAGCACCACATAGCAGGTTCCCTGGCAAAACCTGCTGCCATTAAAGCAGTGTTCTGCTATGCTCTGAGGGAGGTGGGGGGTGTTGTGTTCTGAAACCATTAACCATCTTATTTTTCATTTCCTTACCCCAGGTAGAGAAGCTTCAGCATGTTCAGGAGTCGAACACTGGAACACTGAAAACCTGAGATGTCAGTGACAGCTAAATAAGTGCAGTGAATAAATGCATTGTTCTTTCAAGGAAGCAAGGGCAGCATTACTGAAGATGGAAACAATTTGGTTGCTATCACTGGAGCTGAACACACTTAAGCCAGAATGAACCATAAATGCTGCCATAATCCCCTGTGACCTCTCAGTTATTCCCACGCAGCGTGACAGTGATTTCACAGATCACACTGGGGGAAAGTGCAATTTAAACTTGCTGTGCTGTGTGTGCTGCTCCCTTCAACTTTCCCACTCAGTAGTCACCAAGGCAGGTTAATCCACGGTGGATTTTAGCTGGAGTAAGGGTTGCAGCAGACACCCCTGGGCCCACTGTGAGCCATTGTGTTCTTTCTAGTACTAATTTCCCTGATGATTTCATCTCTACCCTCCTGCCTTTGTATGCAGGAGACAGTGTATTGATTGCAAGCTGTGGTGGAGCTGTGTGGGAGATGGGTATTAGGTATCTACAGCTGGAGCTTGCTGAGTAAAGAATCAGCAGTACAAGACATTTGCTGTAGCTTCCCATAGATAAAAATATTTCAGTAATCAAATAGAGGATTCCCAAAGTGTGGCTTTGACAAGTCTCACTCAAATATTTATATTAAGTATAAATATTTTCTGAGATTTAGGGAAACATTGCAGTGTCCACTGTTGCTTATAAAATCCATTCATCTACTCTTGGGTTCTCTTTTCCGGTCTTAACTATCGTAGTTAAAGGCTCTGTCTCAGCAGAAGCAAGACAGTTTGCTCTCTGAACTTTGGAAATTGGTTGTCATCTCAAGAGCACATCTTGATTCCTGGGACTGGCAAAACACTCACTGATTTTTACCAATATCAACGGTTGGTTTGGATTGTCTGCCTTAAATCTGAAACCATCTGAAAGCCAAGCCCTCTTGTTACGCCAGTCTTAATACTGGATGGCAACCTTGTTCCTCTTGGTACCTACCCTTCTTTAAACGGCAGGTTACATTGTCCCCCTTTCATGCCACACAAACCCCACAGGTGAATAGTCAAAAAAAGCTTCACTGTTGGGTGGCATGTGAGCTATACTGGCATGAAGAAACACCCTTTTCTAGCTGGGCTGGTCATATGATTGGTATTTGGCAGAGAGTCATAGCATGACTCAGTGAAATCTTTTCCACAGTGAAGCTTCTCATATAGTAAACATTCCCAAGCACTAGACTAGAGTTTTATTTCACTCAAGTAAAATCCCATTACATTAAATTATAACGTGGCTACATTCTCTGCATTAATTTAATGGATGCAGCTCTTCAAGTTCTCACCATCTGTTCTACCCTTTAATTACAAATCCAAAAAAGCAGAATTCACAATCCCATGATAAAAAAAGGGAAGTAGAAGAGATTTGGATGCACAGGGACTATCAGTGTCTGCTACATACTTGGTCTCATTTGACAGTAAGCTGTACTTTGCTGGTAGCACCCCTGCTTTAAAAATACATTTTAATAGTTTCAAGTGGATAAATTCAGTCATTCTCTCACCTAGAAATCTTACTGTCCAGTGCTGTTGTTCTGACTTCATCTTCGAGCTGCTTTTCAGGGTAAGTGAAATCACCTTTGTGTCTGCAAGCCATTAAACACTGCAGAACCTTTTGGGGCAAGTTAACTTCAAAGTAATGTAATTATTTGGATACTTACTGATAAAACCCAGAGTTTATACTCCCTGCCCCCTTCCCAACAGCTTGTTGTTACATTTTTGTTCAGAAGGACTGTCTGTAACACTGAATAACTGAGGAATGTGGTATGTGAACTTCAGGGTGATATTTTGTGAATAATGGAAACTTTGCAAGAAAAACATCCATGTTACACGTACCCTCTGTCAGTATTCCTTGAGAGAGGCTGTCGTCTCTAAAAGGAATGTATATATATGTATTTCTTCTGGGTGATATGTAGAAAGCATTAACATTTAAAACAGATGAACCAAATGGAAGTATTTGCATTCAGAGACACTGCCCAGAAGCTTTTTCACAGACTTAATAACAAGTTTGTTCTCCTGATGGTTATGACTTTTCTGGTGAAAAATACCTCGTACCTTGAAGTAGGTGTATTTCAGTTTAAAAAATCTGCTCATATAAGTAGCAAAATTAATAGTAGCTCTAACACTTCACAGAAGGGGAAGTGGGAGTTGGAATGGCCCTGAAGATTTTAAACAGATACAAGAGACATCTCCTGTCTCCTGATCTGTTCACCAGCCCATGGTGCCTCCTGCTATACTGGTTTCATAGCACACAGTGAGAACAAGAGTTATTTTCTTCAACACAGAAGTGCATTAAATAGTCACATAAAACCAGAAGAACTTGTTTGGAAGAAGTCAGCCCTATCTCAAGCCTACTGTAATGTACACACCTTTATTATGCAAATTCTTTCACTTGGTATATTATCTACACATGAGTCATTCTTGATAGATTTTGGTGCCTTTCCTGACTGTCTCCAGTTGGGCACTGTCAAAAAAACCAGAGCTGTCGTAGTGATACCAGTGAAGTTTTCCTGACTACTAAAAGAATAAATATGAATGATTTTCTGGTGTAAAAGATAAAATTTATTAAGGGAAGTGTAAATATATAGAGAGAAATTTATGAAAAGGTACATGGAGGGACTTTGTGCAGGAGCAGCTTCATCACAAGGATGATTGGTTTAACACTGATGCTGTTGAGAATAACGTGTGCTGTAGCTTCGATGCCTGGAAGGTGATGTGTCTGAGATAAACATTCTCCTGAGGAATTTCAAGTGGATTTTTTAAAGATTATTTTTGATAGCAAAGTGTGAATCAAAATCAAACTTGCAGGGCAGTGCCCCCCAGCATGAGGCCAGTGATTCTGTACCTGGTGAAGCTGGAAACTGCTCCCTCTCCTTCTGCACAGATGAGACCAAGCACTGTCCCTGCCCTGCCTGTCACTCATTCAGTCCTGATACAAAGGCACTCATCATGGAGCTGAAAAATTCTAATTGCTCAAGTTAATGACACTTTTCTGAAACCAGTTCTTCTCCCTGATGATACACCTGATAACATTATTTGATTATGGAGTAATTATCCTTCCAATGAAAACAACTGCCAGAATTTCACTGATCTCCTGAGTTTCTAATCTGAGCAGGAAACCCACACTGGTGAAGTGCCCAAATGAACATCATGCTCGTGCTGGATATCTAAACCTGGGAGTAAATCTCTGTGTACCCAGGCAAGGATAGTGGGAGCTCCTGCCTTGGAGCACATCAACACTGAGCTTTTGGATGCACTCAGTGCCTGTGAGCCACACTCAGGGGGTTACTCAGCTCAAACAGTGTGGATTTGGGCAGCCCAGAACAAACACAGCTTTCAACAAGGATTTGTGGGTTTGGGCTTCCAGCAGTGGGGTGTGTGCAGCGCCAGCATGGCAGACAGGCAGTCCAAGGCAGTGGAGATGGGCACTGTGGGTGAACACAAGGAGTGCTGCTCTGCCAGTGAAAGTGCTCAGCAGTTCCCACTGATGCCATACACATCCCCGAGGAGGTCAGATGTCTGTCACTGAGATCCCAGTTCCAACTGAAACGCCAAGAATTTGGGCATTACCACCTAGCAGTGAGATTAACGTGCCACTTTTCATGGCTGTTTCTCATTCTTTTGCCAAATGTGAGAGTTTTATTAGTCACATTCATCAGTGTATTTTTTCTTTTCAGGATGTTTATGTTATGCACAACTCCAGAGAGAAAAGCCAGTTTAGCATGACATTTCCAGAGCTCATGAGGTGTTGTGGATCTTTTGTCTAAATCCAATCCAGTGAGGCTGAAAAGAGGGAAGAAAGGAAGTTATGGACAGGGAAGGGGTTAGAGGAGAAGAATGGCAATAAGGAAGAATAGATGCTAGCTTTCATGTGAAAAAGGCATTGATCAATGAGGGAGGTCACAGTATGCAATGAGATAGGAGATAAAAATGTAAAATCTATTATTTAAACAGAAGAGAGCAGGGTTTGCTGCTCTGTGATCACAGGGAGAGCAGGGGAGCTCGACAGCTGAGGGGAGGGATCTAATATTCTTAGAACTGATCACTACCTCTTCCTAACATTTTTTATCCTTCCCAAGTCCCATGTATTTGATGGATATCATGAGGAAAGATGGAAAAAGGTGATCCAGCTCAGGGGTGGGAGGGTAAATAGTCTTAGCTACTAAAACTGGAGACAGTACTTTGTGTATGAACAGGGTGTTACTAATGAGGAAGCTCAGGCTTATCACGTACAGCTCTACCCACCTGGGGTTATTCTCTTTCTAAGTAATTTACCATTGTTATTTCATTTTGCATGTTTATATATTTGCTATTCTTACACTCACAAATATTTTGACTGTCATTGAGTTGGAATGACTAGTAGTTTCTGCTTAGGCAATAGAGGCTTGCCAAGGATGCTCATGCTCAGGACTGAGGTGTGCTGGCAACACAGGACTTTGAAACTCCAAAGCTGAGGCAGTCCACACCTTTTGATTTTAATTAACATCTTTATTTTGATTAATATTTAAATGGCATCTCAAAAAAGAAGAGACTGTTTTATCTGTACAACCCAGCTACAGCAGTGCAAATAATTTCAGGTTGCTACAGCATGTTCTTCCACTCCACCCTTAAAATAAGGCTTTTGGTGAGCACACGGTTATGTAAGGCTGCAAACGAGATTTGGAACAATAATAATAATTATCCAACTTGCCACCTATTTTTAATGCCTAAGATGGAAGGCACTGAAATTCTGAATGAGAATATTCAAAGAGAAAAACACAGCAATGAACTCCCCCTATTACAATCAGATCTGATTCAGTATTAGGTTAAAAATAAGGTCAGGTTCTTATTTGTAACTAGCTATTACTAATAATACACTTCTCAGCCACAGTGAAGCAAAATCAGGTTCTAAGAATAAGCGTACCTGTGCAATGCATTTCTCCTTTGTCCTTTAGCACATACACAAAGAGATTTCAAAAGAAAATTTCCCTCCCTGGGCTTTCTATTCAGGGGAAGAATTTCAGCAGCAGCCCGGACACAGCACTGCTTGCAGCTGAGCTTGAGAGCTGGATGGCATGGCAGCAGCTGAGCCAAGCCATCTCTAGCAGGTCATGTGTACCTGTTTTGTCCCACAAGTCACCAGTGACATCTCCAAACCAACATGGATATTACACTGACATGCAGTAGAAGTCATGGGTTCTCCCCAGTTGGGTCCTGCACTTCACGATGGTGCCAGTGCTGTGAAGGAAACACACATTTCCCAGGCAGGAAAGGGAGGGAGGAATAACTCACATTTTCTTGCTGCAATTCTTTTTTGCTGTTTTTGTGTGGTTTAACTGCTTGACCCAGATCAAGATCCTTATGGCAGCAACTGTAGTGTAATATGAACTGATGAGTAAATGTCTAAAAAAAAAAAGAGAAGAAAAAAATCGATAATATGCAGAGAATCTCCCTCTTTCACCCAAATAAACAGGGTTCAGAATGGCTCCAGCAGTTGAGTGTTGCCTGGCTGAAGGGGAACAGGATGAATCTCCAGGCCCAGACAAGAGACAGAGAGTAAAGGTAAGACAGAGAGTAAAGGTAAGAATGGTTAAGTGCACACTGAACTCCTTTGCAAGGGCACAGTTACAGAGCAGAAACGTTATGATAATCACAGGCAAAATGTCACCTGGATTTATAGACATTTAATAGGATAGCAGTCTCATTCCAAGGGAAACGATCCTCATTATGGCTCTGAAGCCTCCCCAGCTACATTAGCCAGCTGCCTTCCTTTGGATTAATTACTGCATTTTGGCCCAAGTCTGTGTTCCAAGATGAGGAGAGAAAAATACATCCTGCAGAGGTTTTAGCCCTAATTCAGCCGTCTCATTGTGTTTGAGATTTCACAGGAGTGAGCAGAGCCGCCCCTTGCTAAGATGTTGCAACTTAAAAAACCCCACCTCTTACAAGTCCTACATTTTTCAGATGCCTAAAGCCAACCATGTGAAAGCCAGGAACTGGTTGCTCTGTAGGGCGCTGGCACAAAAAGCAAAGATACACATCTATCCCATATCTAACATGGGAAACATGATATAGGAATTGTCTGTACAAGGCATGTGGGATGTGCCAAGTTCGTACAACTTATAAAAAAGCCCACTTTGGATCATATTATCTCCATGACAACTGCTTGTGCGTATTAATAATTTGTTGTGTGCTGAAACAGAGCTTATGGAAAGGACTGGATAACAGGAGTTTTTCCAGAGAAAGCACTTATAACGCAAACTGTGCTGATCAGAGTCACATCAACTACCAGCAAGCCTACAGCCTCCCACCGTGAGCTTAGCAGGGCATTTCACTGACGCTCATCTGTTTAAAAGGAAGGAATTTAAGGATGAGACTAAGTATCTATTGAACTCGGGTCTGTACTCTCGACTCCGAATGCTTCTGTCACATTCGGGGCGTGAATTAACTTCAGTATCTGTTTCCTCACGGGGCTGACACCGCGTGTTTGTCCACCTGGCCACGAAGTGACAGTATTTGTCCTGGCACAGGTAGTATTTGTCAAGTGCTCAGCAGATTAGACCTGGTAGGGGATAGGTGGGAGGAACGTGGCCGTGTGCTCAGGTGCACAGGGCTGTTCCTGCTGCCCCGGGGCTGCATCCCAGGCAGGCTGAGCACAAAGGGGAGCCAGCAAGACATAAAAAACTAGCAAAATATTAAAAACCTAACGTTTGAGAATGAGCACTCTGTTGCAAGCTTTTTAGAGATTCCTGACTATGAAATATCTGTAACCATAGTGATGGGAAAATGTGATTTTCATGGTTGTAATTTCTCCTCCCGGTAAGACACTGCACTTCCAGCTTCATCTGCCACCCCGGGGAGAAGGGAGAAGCAGCAGCTCGCAGGAGGATGTTTTGTGGTATATCAGGTGGTTAATACTGAGACTCCATCCTTCCAGAAACTGTTTAGCTGAAGTGAGTGGGCCTCTGTTGGTGGTGGTGTTACTGATGTCACTGATTGTGACATGCACTATCTGGGCTCTGAAATGAGTCAAATATACAGAAATAGTATTTGTTCATAGTGATGTAAATTGTGTTCTTCCTCCAATCTTTTGCAATTGTTCTACTAAGGATGACAGGATTTGTCTGACTTAATGGGACTAATAAGACACCAAATATGTATTTTGCCTCAGTGGTGGCCAATATCTGAATATGCAAGAGATTACATGATACATATTTCTGACTTCTTTGGATCAGAAAGAGACCCCTTGCCAACAGAGGCAGTTGACTTCCATACTGATGCACCAGTGTCTATACTCTTTGCTTGCAAAAATGCCCATATTAATCAAAGAAGGCATCCCTACAAAGGTGGCAGCTCATTACTCCAGTACTGTATAGCCTTTTAATTTGTTATATAGTCTTTGTATTGTATTGTATAGCATTTTAATTCTGCATTTAGTATTAAAACACCATAGTAACAGACACTTTGGACACGCATTGATGGATAATTTAGAATTGGTAAAATATTCAGAGAGAGACAAGTGTGAAGAAAACTAATGTAGGTGTTCCTTACTCTACAATGCTTAATCGACACTACATTGCATAGTTGGACAACGTGATATAAATCTGCATAGTTTAAACACTGATGTCTCTCACTGTACAATGGAAATGTTGGTGTTACTGCATTAACTGATAAGATTATTGCGGTTGCTAACACACTTGTCAACAAGTTTGGGATTAATTTCAGACTGGTACAGAAGTAATTGGCCCTATAGATGGCTTTGCAAAGAGCTGAATAACCTAGACCTGGATGTGTGCAAAGAGCAGTGCAGCCAGCCTGCCCAGTTCACCTCTGTGAGGAGTGCCCCACGTGTGACACAGGGCTCTGACTCAGGTGTCACCACCCCTGAGTCACCAGGGCAGTCACACCCAGCAGCTCCCTGGTTACAAACCGCACACACACACAAGCTTGGTGCGGATTCACACACGAAATATGACTTATTGCTGCCATCTCACAGTTCACAATTTAATCTCATTGTGCATCTGAAGCACTGGCAAACCCCCAGCTTATGCAACGCAGCAGGTACTCTTTCATTATCGTGTTCTCCTCTGAAGGCTCAGATAACTGAGAAGAGAAAAGCACCTGTGATTCTCTAAACTATTGATTATCACTCCTAAGTACAGGGGACGAAGGAGATCTGATTTCTGATCCATGTATATTCAAAACAGTATGAGGATTAAATACAGAGCTAATGCTTGGGATGGAGATGGAAACCAAAACTTTCCCCTCCTCTGTGACTGTCCCTATAAATGAATCCTCGATTTCCTTTGCTGATCCCGAGTTCCCCTCTAGTCAATGCATGGCTTCAGCTGCGATCAGGGAGTGCTGAATCACCTACCAAAGTAGCATTTGGCACTGACTCTGCCACTGAGTCTGTTGATTATGAATCTTTCCAAACAGAAAGTGTTCCTTTCTCCAAGACCATGCTCCCAGGAAACAGCAGTGGGGTTGGGAACCATCACAGTTGCTCTGAAGGCAGCAGATTGTTGCTCAGCCTGTGAGGAGCCCTGTCTAATCCACACTGGCTGTGCTTTCCCCACACCTACCAGACAGACCATTGCAGGACTTCAGTCACAGTTTCACCAGCAAACAAGTCAGGTTAATGGTTTCCTGCTGCTGAGGTTTTATTTCTTCTCCTCCCTCGCTCAGCCTTTCCTTTTGCAGGCGCTCAGATGGGTGCAGGGAATGCAATCCTGCCCTGTTCTGAGCACTGGGATCAGCACCCAGCACCCTCTCTTACTGCTGGATGGATTGCCCACCACAGAGAGCCCGAGAGTTACAGGTGATAACCCCAACCACACTGGAGGCTGGGCCAGACCATCCCCACAGCTCCTCACTGACACCACAGGGAGTTCAAAGATGTAATCTCCTCGAGTTTCATCAAGAATTTCACTATCTGTATGGAAAATGAAGAGCTAAATGTGGTCTTCAAACATCTGACTGTGCCAGAAGGTCAACAGTTGTTAAAGAAAATGGACTTTAGCTTGGCAAGTTACACAAGAGTTGATGTTATTGCTTCATACTCTTTGAATTTATTTGTTCAAAATTATTTTGGGACTATTAAGGAAGATGTGCTACAGAGTGAATTCTCCAGACCTGTCACTTCTCAATGAATAACACTTGTCCTTCTACAACTTCAAGTACAAAACTGAGAACATCTGAAGATGGGAATGTATCTAAAAAGGGCAAAAACATTCTGGAAGGAAAACAAAGCAGCTGAGTCAGGTCATTCAAACAAACTGATGTCTACCAGGAGAGTATGACACCAAGAAACCAAGACTGACCTACAAAAGCAAACATTCCTTACTCCTTGCTCATTATGGAATTCTTAATTTGCTTCAATAGTAGGCAAAGAATTTAACAAGTCAGACTCTGTATTAGGCAAATGGTGACCAAGACAATCAATGCAAATTAACTAGGAAAAATCTCTGTACCCTGTTTAAATTAACAAATCAACACTTTGTCTAAATTTTGACCGACTTAAGTGAAAAACACCACCTTTTTTTTTTTTTTTAAACTGATCGCTTAATGCCTTTTTGAAATGAATTAAGAGAAATCTTGCATTGACTGATTCCTCTATAATTTGAGATGCAAACTGTAATGAAATACATAATCCATGATGAATCAGTGGTGTGTATTTCTTCCACTCCTTTTTATTGCATCTTATCTCTGCCTTACTGACATATTTTCCCTTGGGTAGACGGAAAGTGTCTGAGCACACTAAGGCAGCCAAGGTTCACCACTAGTTTCCTGAAAGGAGCTGAAAAAGCTTCACCTTCCTGAAAGGTTCCTGAAAAATCCACCACTAGTTTCTTTCGCTGAAAGCTAACACTGCACTCGAGTTACTTCCCTCTAAAAAGGTCAGAATAGCTCCCAGTCTTCCAGGAACTCTTTCTGTATAAATTGCTTTGATACAGCCTTTCTAACCTCAGCGCTGCCTGGTGGTACAAGGTGATACTGAACCTTTTGATATAAATGTGAAAAGCTTCATTTCTAAGCACCAACACCAGCATGCTCCAGTCTCCTGTTGCCGGTGGGACACGGGAACTGTGCTCAGGACTAGGATCACAGAATTGCTGGCGCTGGAAGGGTCCTCTGGGGAGCCCCCAGTCCACCCCCTGCCCAGGCAGGGGCCCCTGGAGCAGGTGACACAGGGATGGTCCAGGTGGGTTGGGATGTCTGCCGAGGGGGACACCCTGTCCCAGGGCTCAGGGTAAGGCTCTTCCTTGTCTTGAGGTGGCACTGCTCGTGTTTCAGTCCACGGCCACTGCTGCCCGAGGTGTCACTGAAGAGAGCCTGGCACCATCTCCGGCACCATCCCCATACCCGGCACCATCTCTGGCACCCGCCTTTGCCGAATTAAGCCGCGTTAACCGCAGGCAGGACCAAAAACGTGGTCACCGCACAGCCCCTCCAGCGGAGCCCCGCGGGGACAGCGCCAGAGCCTGGGACACGGGACGGGGATAGGGATTGGGATAGGGATGTGGATGGGGATGGGGATAGGGACGGGGGCGGAAATGGGGACGGGGATGGGAACCGGGATGGGGATGAAGACGGGGGTGGGGATAGGAACGGGGATGGTGACGGGAATGGTGCCCAGGATGGGGATGGTTCCCGGGGATGGTNCCCCTCAGCGGTGGTTCCGATCCGATCCGCGGCCCCTCAGCGGTGGTTCCGATCCGATCCGCGGCCCCTCAGCGGTGGTTCCGATCCGATCCGCGGCCCCTCAGCGGTGGTTCCGATCCGATCCGCGGCCCCTCAGCGGTGGTTCCGATCCGATCCGCGGCCCCTCAGCGGTGGTTCCGATCCGATCCGCGGCCCCTCAGCGGTGGTTCCGATCCGATCCGCGGCCCCTCAGCGGTGGTTCCGATCCGATCCGCGGCCCCTCAGCGGTGGTTCCGATCCGATCCGCGGCCCCTCAGCGGTGGTTCCGATCCGATCCGCGGCCCCTCAGCGGTGGTTCCGATCCGATCCGCGGCCCCTCAGCGGTGGTTCCGATCCGATCCGCGGCCCCTCAGCGGTGGTTCCGATCCGATCCGCGGCCCCTCAGCGGTGGTTCCGATCCGATCCGCGGCCCCTCAGCGGTGGTTCCGATCCGATCCGCGGCCCCTCAGCGGTGGTTCCGATCCGATCCGCGGCCCCTCAGCGGTGGTTCCGATCCGATCCGCGGCCCCTCAGCGGTGGTTCCGATCCGATCCGCGGCCCCTCAGCGGTGGTTCCGATCCGATCCGCGGCCCCTCAGCGGTGGTTCCGCTCCGAGCCGCGGCCCTTCATCAGCGGTGCCGATCCGACCCGCCGCCCCACAGCACGGAGCCGATCCGCCGCCCTTCAGCAGCGGTGCCGGCCCGATTCGATCCGCCGCCCCTCAGCGCGGCGGTGCCGATCCGGCCCGGTCCGCGACCCCTCAGCACGGCGGTGCCGGCCCGATCCGCCGCCCCTGAGCAGCGGTGCCGGTCCGACCCGCGGCGCCTCATCACGGAGCCGCTCCGCCGCCCGTCCGATCCGCCGCCCTGATCCGATCCACCGCCCCTCAGCAGCGGTGCCGATCCGATCCGCCGCCCCTCAGCACAGCGGTGCCGGTGCGGCCCGCTCCGCCGCCCCTCAGCGCGGCGGTGGCGCCGCCGCCTCCCGCCCGCCAGCGCCTCCTAAAATGGCGCCGTGGCCGCGCCGGTGCCCCGGGCCGGACCCCGAGAGACCCCCGGGGAAGGCGCTGCATCAGCCCGAGCGGGCACGGGGCGGGGGGTGACAGCGCCTGTCTATCGCTCGGGAATTGTATGCCTTAAAGAGCTGGTGCTTTGGTTTATTTATTTTTTGTGTGTGTGTGTGTGTGCTTTTTGTGGTATGAATAAGCAGAGATACGTTTATGGCTAGTTGAAGGGTAAATTAGCTGCGGGGTTTTGGCTTTTCTGAGTTAGGTTCTGGATTCCATCAAATTCACAGAATAAGCCCTCGAGATCCCATGTAACTATGTATTTTATGGTGATGGATTGGAAGCGTTGAGACTCGGGTGTTAGCACTGTGTTGATTCAGGCACTTTTAGCTTAGAAAGGTTGTAAAGCCCCCCACCCAGGACAGATTGCCTTTGGGAAATTCAAGGAAAATTTTGACCTGGTAGCATCCATATGCATTTTCCAATTGGATGCTAATTCTGGATGTAACTTAATAGCTTTTTTATTTAATTTTTTGCCCCTCCCCTGGGAGTTTTATATATTCCCATTTCTAGACTGAAGGATGGAAAATTTGTGAATTGTTTGGGAACTGACCATTAGGGAATGTGGGAAGTTATCAATGTACTGGGTTCAAAGAAGCCTGCCACAGAAAGCAGTTAGAATATTTTAAGTTTGGAATCATGCCTTCAAATACTACACCATGTTGTTTTGGAAGCAAATTGTTTCCAGAGAACTGTCTATGAACTCAATAAAGAACTTGCAGTGCCTTTGGCCAGACGGGTACTTGCTCCAGTACTGATTTTAGTTCACTTGTATTCCAGAACTCAACATTGTTTCCGTTTGACCCAGGCCGTGTATTTTAAACGGTGTTGCAAGCGAGTGGCAATGTCACTGCCTGGCTATTTCCGTGTGCAGCTCCCGGGACAGTGGGCCAGCCTCTTCCTTGTGTTGCTTTGTTTGACAGGCGAGTATTTCACTTGCCATCATTTATAAACCAATGGATGCAGCGTCCTGAATCCCACAGCAATTGGGTGTGTTTTGTGGGCCTGGATGGTCACTTGCCAGGAGCATGAGGCATATACAAAAAGCTTTCAGTTCAGGGGGGGTTTGGTTCAGTGAGGAGCAGGCATACCATTAGAAATTCCTTACAGAACATACAGTAGTCCCAGTCATTGTTGTTGCACAAGATGACGTTTTCATTTTTTTCCCAGTGAAGAAGGGAAATGAGCTGTATTTATGGATAAATGTGTAATGCTCATCACCAAGGTAATAGTGAAGGAGAAAAGAAGGAAGAGTTGTGTGTCTAGCTGCTGTGTGTTGTCATCAGAGAAATCTCCCTGAAAAACGTTTAGCAGCAATCTTCACAGTACCTCAAGTTGGATGTCTGTGAGCCAACTCCAAAACAAAGGTAGACATTCTCTGGGTAGTGTGACAGGGTGCTTGGGATAGAATTCCCTGTGTGTGCTCAGCATTGTGCAGAGAACAGCCACAGGGCTGGGCATGTTACAGAAAGATGGATTCACTGGGGTTCTCAGCTCAGAGTAGTTCAGTTTCTATGTGGCTGCTGATGCAGGGAATTGGAAGTAGGCCTTTGACATCTGAGTTTTCCGCCGTGTTTGTGCCCCTCATGTGGGAAGCTGTGCTTGTGGAAGCAGGGCATGAGCTGAGTTCTACACCTTCCTGCTGAGGGACAGCACCTGCTTAATGTGTTTCCAGGTCTCCAGCACTGACTCTCAGAAACCTTGCTAAGCTGTGCTTCATTTGGACTACTTAAATAGTGTCATGGATGTAATCACAGCAAAAGGTTGTTTTTCTATGAATAGCTTAATGTGTTAAGGGCAGTGTCAAATATAGCTACTGTTCTTAAGGACAGATAAAGACCCTACTAGATTTAAACTGTTGCTCTTCACCACATTTCATTGTAGCTGGGGCTAGTTAAAATAAACAAATAAAAAACCTTTTTGATGGTTTTCCCCCACTAACACCATTTGATGGGATGATCTCCCTAACTAGTATTTCTTGATCTGCTGGGGTTTCGAGTGTGCAGTCTGGTTGCCTGTGTGATGAGAATAAGCCTAAGGGCTTTCTTGTGTTTCAGAACTGATACCTGAAGAACTTAACAGCATTTTATGAACCTGATAGTAAAGTGTGGCCATTTGTGCATCCCAGTTACTGTCTTGGTGCATCTTACATCGAGCCTGGTTACCTGGGTGATGGTGGTAATGGGTGCTGGGCAGAAATGTCTTTGAAATCTAGGAGTAATTTGTAACCATGAATAATGCATAATTCTTTCACAGATGATTTGAAATAATATCAACCTCTGAGTGACAGCTAAATTATTCTAGGCCTAATACATGCTGTGTGCTTAATGTTACATCACTTGAGTGACCGATTGTGTATACTTTGCTTCTGCATTTAAGTGCAAATTCTGAAGAAGGGGTCAAAATATGCCCAGTATAGTCACTGTTGTGTGTCAGCAGTGTTTGTCCTGGTAACACTGAGTTGTTGATTGACAGAGGAGAAAGGAAGTCCTTTACTGGCAGGTGAGGGTTTTTCCACTGGCTATTTTGAATGAAAGAATGCTGATTTGGAGTTTCTTTGCCATACATTGCAAGGGTAGAAGGAAATGGTCTTGTCTCATCACTGGTGCATAAATGGACTTCATGGCAGGAGGTGGGGGTGTGGTACATTGCTCAGGAAGGTGGGATGACAGTCTAAGAATGCACAAAGGAATGAGCTGAATTTGTATATAAAGTTTCCTTTGGTTATTCCAGAAGGGATCTAGTGCAGGTGGAGACAGGGGTGTCAGCCTCTTCCCTGGAAATGTTAGTTTGCAATTAAGTGGGTTTGAACATGGCATCCAGTTTTTAGAGAGAAAAGACAATTTGGTCATATATACTGTACAGAGTATTTAGGGCTCTTGAATTACTGGTAAAATACTTCCGAATGGACAGTGCTACTAGCCAAAATATTTTAAAGTAAGTGAAAGGCTGGCACTGGTAAAGATATTCAAGAAACCTTGATTCACGCTTTGTCTCCTGCAGTTTTTGATCTGTAACAATGATCTTGGTTTCACTTGCTTTTTGATTTGTCGTTAGTGCTAATTTTCATAGTGTAAATATGTTTCTGGGCCATACTGTTCTCAGGTATGTTCCTTGTTCGTGTGTATTTTTCTAATTTTTTTTCTTGTTGCAGAATTTTCACTGTTTAACACCTGATATTGCAAGTTAGATTTTCTCTTACCAAACATGCAGGTACCTGCAGAAGCTGTGTGAGCTGCTCCAACTCCTTTAGCTTATGTTAAGTGCTTTAGTTCTGAGAGGGCAAGTAAGTTACTAATGAAACTTTCTTTTGGGTCAAGAGAAGTCTTTGCAATCAAAGTTCAGTTCCTCAAGTGCATAGGACTGGCATGTTTAACGGATCTCACTCCTGTGTTTTAATCTGACCTGTCTGCCCAACTTCCTTTTCAGACAGAGGCACATGTTCCCTTCTGCCTCCTCTGCTGTTTGGAAGTCACCTTTCTTAGCTGATTATTTTTGGACAGAAGTGAAAGTTTTAAACTGTCTCCAGATGCATTTGCAAGGGCTTTTCCATTAGCTATCTTCCCATATCCAGCATGTGTTAACTATTCTTCAGACCAAAGTGATTGTGCAAATTATTGCTCCTGTGTGAACTTGCTGTAAATGAGCCAAAAATCGTGCCCCAGCAGAACTCCCTGGAGCGAGGGTAGCTGTGTGGTGGGCTGTGTATGGGGCAGATTCTGTGTCCCTCCACCCCTGCCCAAGAGGAAGGTGCAGCATTGCAGTTCTGCCTTGCTCCTGCACTGGTTTCTGGGTCTCTAGCAAGGGAACCCTGACCTACTGCCAGTGGCCCAAGGGCTCCTCTGTATCTGTTCAGGGGGCTCTGGGAAGCTAGAGGGTGGTTTAGGGCTCCTTTATTGAACATACCCAGGGATCAAGTCACTGCTGAGATCATACAGTTGTACCTTCCATCTCTGAAGAGTTACAAATGTAGTGTACAAAGCCTCTTGTAACATTTTAGTAACTCTGGTTTAGATTATTCTGTAACATTTCCACCAAACAAACCCATCCTTTCATGCCCAGTGTTCTAGTTTGTTGATTTGTGTTGGTTTTTTTGTTTGTTTTTTTTTTGTTTGTTTGTTTGTTTGGGTTTTTTTTTTTTGAGATGGTGGAAAATATAAAATGGAAATTCTTCCTCTACACAGAAGGCAGTGGAAGTGTCAAACTTGCCAGCCTTCTCAGCTAGTCCTGATTATACTCACAACATCTTGATGTGCATAAGAGAGTTTAGTCTTATACGTGCCAGTGATTGTAGCATCAGCAGCTTTCTGGCTTTTTTCAATTCTAGTAAATTCTGTAAATACTGAGTTATGCTGGCAGTGAGATGTTTCATTTTGGTATTTAATGACAACATTAATTGTGATCAAATAGGAGTGAAAGATATTTGGGTAACTGTTTTGGGGATTGCTTAAACTAACAGAAGTGAGCATTCTTAAGTCAGAGCAAGTTCCTACTTGAGTTTCACCAGTGCTTTGGCTGAAGATGTGGATGGGACTGTCAGACTGTCCTCTTCCCAATCTACCTGTGCTGAGGCTCTTGCCTCCTCAAGTGTGATGACAGGGCTGCTCTGTGATCTCTTCTGAGCCATTTCCAGTTACTCATCTGTTTGCCTTGCCCAGTGCCAAAACCCAACCTGTCTAGTTGTGTCTGGCAAGAGTTCAGGAGGCCTCCTACAAAGGGCTGTGCAAGGGGAATGAAAGGAGCACTGACTGAATTTCCACCCTTGCTTAGGGACCCTTACACTCCACCTGTGTTCAGTAATATGGTTTCTGCACTTGGTTCCTTTTCTTTAGGTAGTATATTAAGGTGGGAAAAGTTTATTCCTGGCCAAAGAATGAATACTGGAGTTCAGTTTCTCAGGTCTCAAATATTTCTTCAGGGTATTTTGGAAATACCTTCCAGTACAGGTGTTTCATGCCTGCTAGTTGGCTCTAAACTAACTGTCTTGAGTTTTGACCCATGTGCCTGCATCCAGCTGGTGTCCTTATCATACCTGTAGCATGACTGTGCCAAGCTGTGGTTGGAGTTATTGGAGCAAAAAGGTTGAAAACTTTGAGTTTATTGCATGAAGCTGGACTTGCAGATAACAGGCTCAACTAGCTTGGGAATAGCTTTAACCTGTTTCTTTTTTAAACAACTTGAACGATTAAAAATGAATACAACTTGTTCTACCAATGGGACTGAAAACATGGTCAGCTTCTGCATTGCTACCCTTGCTGTGTTTCTTGAAGTCCCATGAGGGGAGGAAGGCTTCTGGATTTCCTGAGCTATGTGGCCTCCTATGTTTTAAAAAGATTTTTCTAGATTTAAAAAAAAAAAAAAAAAAGATGTTTTATATAAAGGAAAATAATGACATTGAAATCTTTCAGAGGAGCCCCTTCCTATCCCTGTTTTCCAGATAGTCTTGTCAACTACTACTTGTTAAAGAGCAGTTCTCCTTTCCTCCTCATACCTGCCTCTGAGAGAAAGAACATTCCGTCAGTTATGCTGAGTTTGTTAGACTGCTACTGATTTTTCCAAATGGAAGTGTTGAGGGCACTGTCAAGGCTTCAAGTGGTGTCAGTCATTATGTTGTAATACAGATGAAGCGAGGGTTACCTGGCAGAAGTCACCTGCTTGCATACTTTCTTTTTGACCTGGAATTGACAGGAGATAAAGGAGGGTGGTTGTCTCAGTCTGAGGTGCAGTACTGCCATTGGGATTCCCCTTTTGGCTGGCTAACATCTTGTATTTAAACTGCTCCTTCTTCTAACCACACAGAAGAGATTAGAACTGAAGGTTTAGGTGCTAGTCAAAACCAGAGTGAAAGCAGATCTGTCATCTTCAGTTTCAGCCCTGGCAAAAGAGTATTCTGCTGCTCTGACTTGTCTGGAAATCCTGGTTTTACTTACTTTGGAATACTAAATAATGTCAGTAGGGAGCTTTGTATTTTAATTTTGTTCCTACTTATACATTCACATTGAACTCCTTAGTGGATTGCCGAGTTCAGCATAATTCAGTTTCCCATTCGTGTCCTGTGTAATCTGACTGCTGCCTTGCCTTCTTCACAGAAGCGTGATCTTGGAGTCTTCATTTATCTAGTTTTGTTTAAAATGTCAGACAGTGAATGAAAATACCTTTTGTTTTAAAAGCAAGCCCATTTTTTTGTTGGAACACATTCTCTTTCCTCCCCAAGTTGGGGGTGGTGGTGGGAAACCTTTAAATTGAAATGCATTGACTCTGCAGAACAACTTGCTGAGTGTAATGGGTGACTTTTCTTGGAACTGGAATCTCTTCCAGGTCATGGTATTTGGCCAGCTGAAACCAGTATTCATCCCAATTAGCTGATCATTGTGCCTTTAGTCACATCCTGTGCACCTTGGTGACAGGAAACTATGGGTGTGGTTGAAGTCTTCGATCTCATCCAAATGTCTTTCTGATAACCTCAGATAACTAATTTTGTTGGTTACTGTGGATGCTTCTCATCACACACTTAGTAGACAGTGTGGTGGGTTGCAGGAGTGAATTCTGGTCTGGCAGGAGTGACACATTACCAGCTGCAACCATGACTTTGGAGCTGTGTTGTCCAATTAAAATAATGGTCATATTTCCTTGGCTGAGTTAGTAATCTTTTGGTAAGTGCTTCACAGTGCTGCTTCAAGCATTGATTTACAATTCCACACAGACACAGTCATGTTTGCTGTTTGGTTTGAGTCTTGTTATTTTATGTGCCCCAGAGTTTTTCAGGGTAGGTGATTGGATTGAGTTGTCAGAGGTCCTGCTACAATGTAGGGACTTCAGAAGGGATCGGAGCAATAAGAAATTCTGGTATGCTCTGGAAACAGAGAGGAGTTTGGGTGCAGATTAATTCAGAGGATTTTGCAGAAATGGATCACTTGAACTTAATTCTGTAACACAAGGTTGATGATGTACTCTGCTCATGAGGGGAAACTCATCTTCAGCATGGAGAGAGTTGAGAAAGAAAATGGATGGATTATGGATTTTATGGCACTTGACTCTGAACCATAATTTGTGGCATATAGGATAAAAATACATGTAGAGAACAGGGGAAATAAGGTATGTCTGCATACATACAATCCCTGCATCTCATTAAATGGATTGTGAGATTATGAAAATCATATGGTAATAACTATAATAGTCATACATTTTTTAAAATTCTTATCCATGGCTGTCCATAAACTCAGATCTTGCATTGTTTTAAAACAATGAAGCTGATCTTTGTGATTTAAGAACAGTGCTTTGCACAGATGAGCTTTGTGAACAGAGGCCCCCAAACAGTGTGGTACTGTTGCACTGGCCCTTTACATGCTGTGCAGCAGGCCAGCAACGATTTAATTCTAAAATACTATGTTGTATTTTTATGCAGTGCTACTTGCCTTACAATAAAGTGAAAACGTGTTGTTTTCTTGTGTGTTTAAACCAATGCTGGTTTTCTTCTGGTTGTGTTTTGGGATTGTACGAGTTATGTCTTTACAGCAAAATGGCTGAGTAAGCCACTATCAAGTCGGAATGAATTCAGTGGCTATGACTAAGCTGAAGTGTATTTGATACGTGCTTATTGTTTGAACTTTGAGATTGTTCTAAGTGAAATACATGACTTTTCACCTCAGCAATAGTGTTTATGACAGCATTGCACTTCGTTGTTCTTCTGCTCTCCTTGTGCAACTGAGTTGCACAGCTGTGTTTTTTCTGTGATAGTCTTTATTGGTGCTGTGATGTAAAATCAGCATTTATCAGCTTGAAGTAATGTGTTCTTTTCAGTCTTAGTCTATATCTGTTTGCACTTGATTCTGAAATCTGAGAGTGTCATGCTGAAAAGATAGTTGGACTGATTTCGAGGTAGAGTCTTAAAACTGTAATGTAGTAGGTAAGAAGTTTTTGCTTAAGTTCATTGATCTTCAAGTTGTAGAATACCACAAGTCACTCTGGTGTGGTGCAGGGTTCTTAGAAGGGTGGAAGGTGTACAGAAGTAATGCTAAGAATTGTTAAGAACTGAAAAAAGGCTGAGATACAAAAGCATAAGTGTTCAAGAAAAGTCCGTTTCATAATTGTATAGTTGTTTATCCTGGCAATAGTGAAACCTGAATGTTTCAAAATGTTGATGTCAAAATACTGCAGTGTGTTGCACTATTATCCATTGTGCTGATAGGTCACTGGGTTTTTGAAGTGACAAGACATTGTGTGTGTGCTACTTTCTCTCAGTTCTCCTTTGTTAGGTGGTTGCATCTAGGAGTTTTCTGCCTTAAAGGATGGTGAACATTGCTCTACAGCTTCCTCTCCATGAGGAAGTGTAGGGGAGCTGCTGGTGGAAAGTCCATTTGTTGGAGGGGAGGATGGGCAGGGAGGAAGCAGTGTGGTGTGTCTGAGTAAGTAGCATCGTGGATCTCTGCAAAAGGATCAATAAAGAGGGAGTGGAACCAGGTGGGGTTGCTCAGAGCGGTGTGTGATCCAGTACAAGGTCAAGGGCACAGTGCAGTAGCATTGTTAGTGATCACGTACCTTTGTGAAACTGTAGTATTACATGTGCTCTTCTCTTACCCATGTGTGTTTGGGTTGTGTTACAGGATATTAAAAGGATTTTTTGCTTTACCCTTTCATAGGAATTCATTTAATGTGGAAATTTGGGGTATAGTTGATAATACTGCTTTTTGGTTGCTTGTTTACAGGATGTTATTTTTTCCATGTTCAGCTCTGCTGAAGCTGTTTTGTAGAGTGTTTAACCACATCAGGATGTGCCACTCTCAATGCTGTGGGACATAACACTGTAATGGACTAAGCAGTTCATAACACAGTATTGCATGAAACTGGTTTTAGGACACGGAGATGTTGGAATCCTTGCACCAGCATTCCTCCACTGGAGGATTTAAATAGAGATTGCTGTTTTGCAAGTTGACCTGGAACAGTCTTTTTCCATCAGAGTAGCTGTCTGGCTTATCTACGTGGTTGGTCATGTGGGTTTCTGAGTGATTTAATATTTCAGAAACCAAGGAAGCAACAACTCCATGGCTAAGAACTTCTGCCATGCTGATCTCAGTCAGCACAAACGCTGCGTGCCTTTGATGAAAAATGAATGTTGCATTCCTTGTGCAGTGTTTCAAGTATGTTGAGAAAATACAGTGGTTAGAAGCATTCTAATTAAAGAGTGGGTTTTCTTATATGGAAGTGCTATAAGCTTCTGTAACATTCTCTGTCAAAAGGAGAATTAAGCTGGCTAATGCTTCTGAATGTAAGAGCATATTAGAAGAGGCTAAGGCTGTTAAAACACCTTCAAAACATCCGGTGAGTGTCACTGCATTAAAATGAACTTAAGTCAGGCTATCTTAAAATAAATGTACACTTTTAGCATCTACCACAAGCCAGCAATGACCTATCTTTAGTAGTAGGCACAGCACGGGTGGAAACTGTCATATGAGATTGACTTGTGATGTAAATACGCCTGCAGAGTTGATTTCAGCCTGTGGCATCCACAGCTCTGTGTTGTCACAGTGCTCAGCCACGCTGCATTGTTGCATTTCTTCTCACTGTTGAGTGAAACATTTCATCTCACGAGTCTCCATCATTAAAGTGTGTGTTGCTTCTGTTTGAAGTGGTGACTGTGGTGGTCAGCCAGGATGATGTGACGGGACAGTGAGACCACTTCTGGGCAGGAGTGTCAGCCACTGTCTTGCAGACACCTTGGGTTTTAGAATAGAGTTTTTATGTATTATATTGTCATTCTGGTAATGAGGTAAAAAAGGAGCCTTTCTGAATAGCAGCATTGACTGTTGAAAGGCAGGGAGATATTTGTAGATGGTAATTTGTAAACTTGTTACTATTTATATTCCTAATACCTTCTTGATTTAGAAAGTTATTGTGGCATGTGTCTGCTGACTGTTCTGAGAACAAACTGTAACAACTGTCTTGCACTATTTTAAAATTACCTTTCTGCTATATTTAGCCTGTGCTTCTTCATGCAAATTGCCTTTGTCTGCAACTTTTATGTACAAAATATCTGCTCTCTAACTGTGGGTACCAGCAGATTCTTATTGTTCTGCTTCCTGTAGGACTCCCTGCCTTTGTGGGTGAGTTGAAGGTTTCTGTGCAGACGGATGTCACAATGTTGGTAGTATTTTGGCCATGTCTAAGTCTGGGCTTTTGAGGGGTTGGAGATAAGATTTTGGCAGGATTTTTAGATTTCATTTTTTCCAAATACTTAAAATTTTATTAAGTTCCGGCAGTGATGATCATTGTTTTATGCTTCACAGAACCATTTTTGTAGGAAGTCTGAAGTGTTACCTAAGCTGGAAATTAATTCTGAAAGACTGTCCTCCAGGAGGAAATAACCCACCAAACAAATTTCTGTTACTAATACTGGGTTGCATAAAGCAAAATACTGTTTTAAGTAAAGGTAAACTCTTACCTCAAGTGCTTCAGACAAGGAAGGGATGAGAGTTCCTAGAGAGCAGATAGTAGAGAGCTGAAAGTGGTAGAGTGTGCTTTGAATAAAATGACTGTTCATAGACAAACTCACAATTGATGTGTTTGTTTTGTTTTATAGGCTAAAGAAATTTTGACAAAAGAGTCTAATGTACAGGAAGTGCGATGTCCAGTCACAGTCTGTGGCGATGTCCACGGGCAATTCCACGACCTCATGGAACTGTTCAGAATTGGAGGCAAATCACCAGACACAAACTATTTGTTTATGGGGGACTATGTTGACAGAGGCTATTATTCAGTCGAAACAGTCACATTGCTTGTAGCTCTTAAGGTAACTTTTTACTTCCCAGATCTACAGTTCTGTATAAAATATGTATAAACACTCTCCTGACTAAATATCTGTTATGGTTTTCACTGCACTGGCATTAGAGGAGCACAAACTGGCATGTTTGCTTTCTTAGTTTTCTAAGTCACTTCTTAAAATAAATGAGTGTTCAGTTGCAAGCCTGAGCTTTATCTAAAATGAATACTTTTTACTTGCCTAAGTAGCAATCTGTAAGAATTTGCTGGTAGAGATCAGCTTAATGCACAGTTGTAGTGAAGTCCACAACTAATAGTAAATGCAATTTGTAAATAATCTCAAAAGTATCTGACAGTTCAGGATTATTCCTCCTTTTTTTTCCCTCAAAGGCTATAAGGGATTCTTAATCTTAAGAAGGGCTTGGTTTTAATTGCTTTATTGACATATGATGAGGATTAAGAGGTGAAGCTTCTGGTTTTGGGAAGACACGTGTATTTTGATGCCTCTAAAATAAACTGTTCTGTTCAGGTCCGTTACCGTGAACGTATCACAATTCTTCGAGGGAACCACGAAAGCAGGCAAATCACACAAGTGTATGGTTTCTATGATGAGTGCTTAAGAAAATATGGAAATGCAAATGTTTGGAAATACTTCACAGACCTTTTTGATTACCTGCCTCTAACTGCCTTGGTGGATGGCCAGGTATGTTGACATTTGCAGAGTTAAATATTGGTTGTAAAGGGAGCTCTTAACACTGAATTCTGACAGTTCTCAGCTTTAAAGGAATCTTGTGCAGATTTTCTCTTAATCATTTATAATAGCACTGATTAATGTTGATAAATAAACTTCATATATCTTAACTCTTTCAGATTTTCTGTCTACATGGTGGCCTCTCTCCATCGATAGATACACTGGATCACATCAGAGCGCTTGATCGCTTGCAGGAAGTTCCCCATGAGGTACTGAAAAATAATTTTCTAAACCAGTGAGTTTCATGATTCAGCATGTATTGGGTGGTGGAGTTCACAAGCTGAAAATGATATTCAAATCAACTTAGCAATATGAAAGTACCTGTCTTCCTGTTCAGGGTTTTTGAAGGAAAAGTAAGGGGCACCTTCCTGCTTAAAGAAAGAAACATATTAAGCCTCAAAATGTTGCAGTTGGCAAGTTGTGTGGGAGTGGTGTGTGTGCATGTTTTGTGTGGTTTTGTTTGGTTGCACTTCACCTCTGAAATGTCTTCTGCATCTCTTACAGGGTCCAATGTGTGACTTGCTATGGTCAGATCCAGATGATCGTGGTGGCTGGGGAATTTCTCCTCGAGGTGCAGGTTATACATTTGGACAGGATATTTCAGAAACCTTTAACCATGCTAATGGCCTTACATTGGTTTCAAGAGCTCATCAGTTGGTAATGGAGGTGAGCAGGACAGCCTGTGTGTTCAGACTTTGGATTCTCTGCTTGACCCATGAATTCATGCTTGGTATCAGGGATGTGCATGTGCTGCTGTGACAACTGGTGGCCCAGCCAAGAGCCTTCCAGAAACTCGACCTTCACAGGACTGATGTGCTACTGAAGGAGTTTCTCAGTCTGACAATGGAATGACCTTTATTTTGGCCTTTTTTTCTCAAAGTTTGCGGTACTGTCCCAAACCAGGCTTCAGTGCTAGATGTGGTATTGCATTTCTGTGCAGATAAAAAGGTTCTTAAGTAAGTCTTCCATGGAAAAAGATGCTCTGTGTCTTCTTAGCTTGCATGTGTGCTTTTGTTGTTAGTCTGTAGTTATCTCTGGCAGTTCAGACTTTTAAATGCATGTCTGAAGTCTGCCTTTGGTGATCACAGCTGAAGGCTCCGAGTAGATTTTGTACTTCAGAATTGCTCTTTTAATTTCTTAACTCTAATGCAATGCCAAATTCTTGCGGGTTTGTTTATTTTTGGTTTTGGATTTTTTATTGTTAGCTCATATTTATGAGCAAAAAGCAACCTATGAAAGCCAAAATTTCTCGTTCTCTCAAAGAGAAAAATAAAAACATAGCCTTAATCTTATAATTTAAAATGACCCTACAAATGCCACTTAGGGTTTTGCACATGAGAATTAGGTGCAAGTTCAGTGAGTAGTCAGGTGGTTATGTACAGTAGGTGAACTTGGCTGTCATAATTCTTTTTTCCTTCCTTTCCAGGGGTATAACTGGTGCCATGATCGGAATGTAGTAACGATTTTCAGTGCTCCAAACTATTGTTACCGTTGTGGCAACCAGGCTGCAATTATGGAACTTGATGATACTCTAAAATACTCCTTGTAAGTATGTTTAAGAATTATGTTGCCCATGGGTTTAAGATAGTTATTGTAGCAAGATACCCCTTAATTATTGTGTTGAGGTAGGAGAGTTTCTTTCCCCTCTGTGCTTTCTGGAGCTGGAGTGAGTGGGATTGTTGGGTTAGTCACATTTAAAGTCTTGGACTCAAATATCTAGGACAGTTTTTGTGGAGATCTTCTCTTTCCGATTAAAGTGAGACTCCTCGGTTTTGTTTTGTGTAAATAGTTGGAGTTAGTGAATTACTATGGAGGTGTGTGATTTGAGAGCAGGAGTAGTCTGTCATGTCTGAGGTGATGTCCTCCTGTCAGTCTTGAGCAAGAGACTTGGAATCTGAATTCTTCAGATGTTGGGATGTCAGCTTTTTAAACGAGGTTTCTAATTAACTACTGCAACAGCAACTTCACTAGTAAATGAGGCAAAACCATTGTGTAAACTGACCTTTGACAATTACTGGAGACAGGCTTTCTAAATACATATTCATGCTCAACCAGTTTGACTTTTAAAGCTAAAATTAATTTCTCTCCAGACCTTCAGAGTAAGATGAGTGTAAAATGTGGAGGTTGTAAGTACATACTAACAGAAGGGGTGGAAGAGGTTGAACACCTACTCTAGAAGACTTCAGTTGGTTGGTAAACCTTGAAAAGACTGCTGCAATTGAGGGTTAGGAGGTCTGTAAGTTGGCCTGTGGGGTGCTCACTGCTGTGTGCTGTCCTCAGTTTGCAGTTCGACCCGGCGCCGCGCAGGGGGGAACCGCACGTGACCCGCCGCACCCCGGACTACTTCCTGTAAAGAGATTTTACACCTGTACAGTATTGCCATGAACCAGACGTTGACCTAAAGGAAATGGGAAGAGCAACAGTAACTCCAAAGTGTCAGAAAATATTTAACATTCAAACTTTGTTTTCACATGGACCAAAAGACGTGCCATATTCAAATACAAAGCCTCTTGTCGTCAACAACTGTGACCACTTTAGAATGAACCAGTTCATTGCATGCTGAAGCAACATTGTTGATCAAGAAACCAGTTTCTGGCATAGCGCTATTTGTAGTTACTTTTGCTTTCTCTGAGAGACTGCAAATAATAAGATGTAGACATTAACACCTCGTGAATACATTTAACTTTCCATTTAGCTATAGCTTTATTCAGCATGACTGTAGATAAGGGTAGCAGCAAACAATCATTGAAGCTTAAAGAACATTTTTAAAATAAGTACCAAGGCCTCATATTTGTTCTGAAACTGTTTGTTTGTTTTATTTTCAGGGAATACTGTTTAATTTAATTGTATTGATTTTTTTTTCTCTTTTTTGTCTGCACTCAGTTCCCTTTTCCACTCTGCCCTACCATATTGTCCCTTGTAATTGTCCAAGGATAGTGAATTACTTTGAACAGAACTGTTTTTTTCTGTAAAACAATGTTACTGCAGGACAGAGCTGCAGTGTTTTTCATAATAAACTTGTGAACTAAGTATGGAAAAATGTCAAAATCCTAATTGCATCTCAGGTCAGCTGTGGTTTAATAAACTAACATGTAGCTGGATGGGCTTTATAAACTTGCATAGCAGTTTCCACCTTAAGTAACTAAAACTGAGGTGATCTGGAGTGTGCTGGAAAACTCTTGACGTTTTGAATCCTGTCCCAGGGAGGTACCTGGGCCTGTGTCTCCCAGCTGAGAACAGCTCACTGGTTACTCACATGTTGCTCTTTCGCTCTTGGTGCTCTACTGAAATACTCAAAAAATGGAAGAGTATAGGATCACTTAATTGATTGTGTGGCTTTTTTTCAAGTGTAAATCTAAGTTGGAGTCATTTATAATGTAGGTGCTAATACTTCAAATCATTTTGCTGAAAAAACTAAGAATAAAACCGGTTTTCTAAATATTAAAGGAAACAACTTGAAATTTAGTACTACGTGTATTGCCCAAGCTTCTATTCTGAAAAACAGTGGTATGTGGTTTGTTAACTTCTGTTTAAGTACTTCCTTTCCACTGACTTGTTTCAAAATTTAAATCCCAATTTGATGATTTTGTGCAAATCAGAAATTCAAATTTTATGCCTTAGGGCTTGTGCTTGAAACTTCTTGGGCTTGTCTGAAAGATGTACTGGGTTGTTGGCTTTATAGAGGACTCTTAATGCTCCTATTGTTTGAGATTTTCAATTTCTTGGGCACAGTGTAGATTGTGCAACAACCTGGAGGCTTGTTTTCTGCACTGCCTGCTTCTAAGGGAATGCACTGAAATTTTGCAGATTTCCAACTCACCTGGAGGCCTGGTCTTAGACATGCTTTTTGGGGCTTTCTCGCTTCTCTGCAAAGCTGGAGGACCATTTAATTCTTTGACTAGCAAAAAAGGTGCTGCATTTCAGTGTTCCTTTGTCCCCTGGCAGAAAGGCTCAGGTGGTTGCCTTTCCTTCAGCAGAATTTCAGCCCAATCCCAGAGCTTGGGTTCCAAATGGCTTCTGGGGAGCTCTGTCTGCTGCAGTTTGGTCTCCTACAGGAAGAATTGCATGCTAAAAATAAGTGCATCTGAAGTGGCTTTTTTAGTATACTGGGGGCTTTTGCTTTGATCACTATTAAAAGATAGTCCTTTACTGTAGAGAGCAGTTCACGTTCCATTCCTGTCGCTTGCCATTCTGTGTTTGTGTAGCTGGAACGTTGTGCTTTTCATTGACACCATTCCTTCAAGAGGAATGACTTTGCCCTGTTTTCTGTTTTCCTTGTTACTTTAATTGGCATGACTCATCTGCTCTGAGTCTCTTCCTTGCTTCAGTTTCTGTACACAATTCCAAGTGCTTGTTAGTAAAGTCCATGGACAATGTTGGAGTCACTCCAGTTTTTGTGCTTTCCCCAAATTACGCTGTGATGGTCTGTGTGAAGATTCCATTGAGAAAACCACATTGTGAACAAAGAGTGGTTACCCTACTGGAGTACTAACCAGCTAAAGCATGTTTGGGACATTCAAGGGGGGAAAGAAACCTTAAAATGTAAATAATTGGTGTTTGATTTATTGGTAGCCGATTGATTAGTTCCCCTGAGCAAAGTTTCCTTCACTTCAGCCTGTGAGGACACTGGCTGCAGAGAAATGAGCATAATTAGGTTTGTCCCTGTTTTGGAGATCAGTGGTGATATTTCCCTTGTCAATATGAAGACTGAGAATTCCAAGAAATGCAAAATAGAAGTAGGTGGAAATACCACATTGTAGTTCAGTGTTTAAGGAGGAATGTTAACACCCAGTTCTTAGTGGGGAGGGCTGATAGTGGGGTTTAGATGGTCAGAAGGCAGTCAAGAATGAAATGACATTTTCCTATGAACCACTTTAAAGACTCTCCTTTTGCTCCTTTCTCAGAACTTGGATAGAGCCAGGAGAATCCTGGTGGACAGAGAGGAGAGGGGTTTGAGTTTTCCCTATTGTGTTTTACTTAAGGCATTTGGCTGGATGAGGTGGAAGTGAGCGCCCTGCACTGGTGGAGGCCTGTCCTGAACTAAGGGGCCATTAAATGAAGAGACAGAATTACACTCCTGCACAGGAAAACATTCAAGTAAGTTTGTTTCTGAAAGGAAAAGTGAGACAGTTTGAAGTGGATAGATTTGCCAGGTTATTTTCCCCATCACCCTCTTTCTACACCACCTGCCTCTTCCCAGCCTGTGCTTTATTCCCTCTGCTCAGGGCCTGCTCTCCACAGATCCTTGTGGATCAGGACTGGCTGCTGCCACCGTGTTCCTGCTGTGTCTGGCTGAGCTGCCTCTGTAGATGGATGCTTGTCCCAGGTAACTTGTGCCTGTGACTCACCTCATGCTCATCTTGGACTGTTTGCAGCTGCTGCCACTTCCACACAGGCTCAGTGTCCTGCTCCGAGTGCTTGGGCAGTGGTACCTGGTTTAGGTCTGCTGGTCATACCCTGGGAAGATACTGGATGCTTAGGAGAGGGAAGACAGAGCATCACCTCCTCCTTCCCGCCCCGGGGCTGGATGGGAGCAGAACAAATTCTGCCCTGGGAAAAAGGTGGTGAGGGGAGACCCTACTGATGAAAGCTGTGACATTTCACCTGCCTGTATCTCAGTGTGGTTGCTGTCAGCAATCCATCAGGAACTAGAGAGGAAACTGCTGAGAGCTGCCAGTACCTGCCAATCTGTGCTTTCATGTTCCAGGGGAGGGCACTTCCTTTGTTTTTATAGTAGGCAGCTGAAACACTGAAAGTCATTTTCATAAAGTAACTCTGTGTTAAGAGCCTGGGTCAAAGTCTTTGAGAAGTTAAAAATTCAGCCAGAACCTTAAATAATTTTCTCCTGTACAGGGCAAAACCAACCGTGTTATGTAAGTGTTGGGTTCTTTTTGGGCCTCTTTTTCATAGTTCAATAAACACATTCCTCTGTTTTTCCCCTCTCACCCCTTTGTTTCCTTAGTAATACTGGAGTGCAGTTCCTGCTGTTGGAGGAGCTGTGACCTCAGGAGGGGCCTGAAGGATAAATGCTCATTCAGGAAAAATGATCTGTAAGAAGAGCCAAGTGTGCTCACAGTTTTGAATTTCAAATTAAACACTGCTCCAAGGTGGATGAGTCGAAGGTGTGGCTCCACTCACCACCTCCTTATGCTCCTGTCACACACTCATTTATCACTCTTCAATTGCTGCTTGTTTTCTCTGGATGCTGAGCACTAATGGAAACTTGAGATGTATTTTAGGGGTTGTTGGGTAGGATAAAGCAAATTTCACATGAGAGAAGTGGCTTTTTAGTGTTCCACATGTTTTTGCAACCATATGTGTGGTTTTCATGAGTTTGGATTTTGGAGCAAAATGTCTGCAAGCAATCATTTTTGAAGCCCTGTGGAAGGCACTGGGTGCCTTTTGTGTGCTACAGCAATCACAACATGGAATACTGGTGCTCTGCAAGTTCCAGGAGAAGGCTGGAAAAAGGTAAAGAGCCAAGTAAGAATCACCCTGGACTGTGCAGAAATCTTTCAGTACCCATGAACACAGCAACAAAGCCCTGCAGAGTCAGCAGTTCATGAGTCAGCCTTCTGTGGTTTTACAAAAAGTTATTTCAGTGCTCTAATTCATTTGGCTGTGCTCCTTTTTGGATGGGAATAAAGGCAGGCTGCTCTCTTGAGCAAGGGACCAGAGTGCTTTGGCATATGGACAGGAAAAAAAAGGCTGAAACAACACTTTTGGTTTGAAATTAAGCAGTGCTGCATGTTTTAGCCTTTTGAAACCTGTGCTGCAGTTTAAAAGCTTTCTCTAAGAGGAGTTGAACTACTGATCTCTTAATTACTCTCTGGTGAACAGAACTGCTTTGGGATGAAGATTAAACTGATTTCTGCTGGTGTATAAAACAGTAGTTGCTAATAGTACATGGGACTGGTTATGGAGCATCATGGAAGAAAACTTGCAGGAAGGCGATTGTAAGGAGAAAACTCCATTTTGCAGCTACTCCTGTCCTTGCACACGGCTGTATAAATCAAACTAAACCTTTGCTATTTGGTTGTCTTGACTTCTGTGTACCATCTTCCTTTCAGATTTCCCCCAGCCACATCTGGGTTTCTGGAGGTTAGCTGCTTGGGGGTTTGGGGTTTTATTTCACTGAATCAAGAAGCTGTTTTCTGGATTATGCATTTAAAACCGAAAGTGCTGACCTGTCAAAGAGGAGTGTACTGTTTACAGTTCTAATGACACGATTGATTGGGCTGGAAGGCTTTAGCCTCGCTCCCAACTGCCTTTATTTTTCAAGAGTTTTTAAAAACACCGCCCACCCCCGCAGCCTAACCATAAACCTTGCTGGGAAAACCCTTTGTGGTGGCAGTCGGTGCAGGAGCGGGCAGTGAGCGCCGCTCTCTTCCTTGTTGTTTAAGGGAAAGGGGGGGCCCTGTCTGGAAGGATCCCGTGGGGTTTCAGTGCACGCCTGACCCACTTTGCGGGCAGCTCCGCTCCCGCTGCAGCGCCGCGCTGGTCCGCGGGGAGGAGGAGGAGGAGGAGGAGGAGCACAGTCGGGACTGCCACCGCCTCCCGGGGACACACACCGGGCTGGGCAGCGGGCTCTGTTTGTCTGGCCCTGCGTTTATCCAGATGCCGCTCAGCCATTCAAAATGTTATTGGATTGTCCCTTTCCCCCTGGAATCTCTTTTAAAAATGCTTTTAATTACCCTGACTTCTGAAACACGCTATATTTATTCCCATGGACTTTGAAACCGCGTTATCATCAGTGGCGTCAGACCCAGCGCAGAATCTGCTCTTTGGATTTTGAACTGCCCCGTGGTTGCAGCCCAGTGGAGCCAACCCCGTGCCCTTCCCCCGGTGCTTATAGCACGGATATTCACAGTTTTATGGGTTGCCACTTCAGGCCGTACTTAAGGTCGCGTACAGCGAGTTCCCCGCGTTCCTGGGATGTCCGGGAGCGCCTCTGTCCGGGCTGAGCGTTCTCGGGGCGAGCCCCGGTTGCCTCCCCACACACCCCCCCTGCCCCTCCGCTCCCTTCCCACACCCCCCCTGCCCCTCAGCAGCCACACCTCCGGCCTCAGATGATTTCCAGGATGCCAAGGCACAGCTGCGACAAAAATCAGTTTAATTTTGTGGCTGTGGAGGGAGGATGAGGTTGGGAAGGAGAGGCTGCAAATAGGTTTGAGGTAGGTGTTTCTATTTTTAGTCTTCCCCCCCTTCATCTTTGTTTTTTCAAACTATCTCGAATCCCTGCAGTTATGTAAGGGGAATGTGAGCAGTGTTAGAGGAAGAAAGGGAAGCTGATAAAGAAAAAAAACCCAGTTGGTGTCTGCTTGACTGGATTTGGTTACTGGGTTTTGTCAGTTCACTGGTGTCTGTTCTGGTGAGACCCCACCTGCAGAACTGCCTCCAGCTGTGTCCAACAGCAGAAGGATGTGGAGCTGCTGGAGAGTCCAGAGGAGGCCCCAGAGATGCTCCCAGGGCTGGAGCCTCTCTGCTCTGGAGCCAGGCTGGGAGAGCTGGGGGGATCACCTGGAAAAGAGAGGAGCCAGGGAGACCTGAGAGCCCCTTCCAGTGCCTAAAGGGGCTCCAGGAGAGCTGGAGAGGGACTGGGGACAAGGGATGGCTTCAAACTGACAGAAGGCAGGGTTGAATGGGATATTGGGAATTCTTCCCCGTGAGGGTGGGCAGGCCCTGGCACAGGGTGCCCTAGAGAAATTGTGGCTGCCCCATCCCTGGAAGTGTCCAAGGCCAGGTTGGACAGGGCTTGGAGCAAACTGGGATAGTGGAAGGTGTTCCTGCCCACGGCAGGGGGTGGGACCGGATGGACTTTAAGGTCCCTTCCAACCCAAACCTGTGACTCTCTGATTCTGTGAACTAGACTCTCACCCAAGTGCTGGGCTCTGCCACCCACCACCTCTGTTACTGGGGTACACCTTGAATGAAAAGTGACACCTCAAGGATGCTGCTACAAGTTTTGATTCAGTGGAAATGCAAGAATTAGCTTCTTATATAATTAGCTTTTCCAGAGTTGTACTGAGAACAAGAATTTTCCTCTTCTGGTGCTGCATTGGTGAAAGAGTGCTTTAAACAACAGTAGCACAGGCCTTTGAGCTCAGCAGTGTCTTTCTGCCATCTCTCTCACATGAATAATTCTGATGTTTTCTGGTTTTACACTGACCCAGTCACTTCAATTCTTTTCAAACTTGTTGATGTAGTTGCTTGTTTTAAAAAATGTTCCTCATCCTTTGTATTCCTGGAAAAAAAAAAAAAAAAGAAAAAAAAGGAAGACTTTTGCGGCAAGTCTTATTCTCCCTTAGGTGCAGATTTTGTCCTTGTTCAGATTCCATGGTCGTACCTGGCTTTCTCTGACTGGCTCAGGGAATCCAGGCTCAGTTCTGTGGAGTTTCCAAACTTGTCAGTGCAGCAAAGCTGAGCTCTTTCAAGCCTGATTGTCATTAGACTTTGACAGTCCCACATCTCACGCTTATGGTATTGAAAAATCATCAGTGTTATCTCCACAGCCTCTAAATCCACCCCAGCAGCCAAACCCAGCAGTTTCCCTGTCAGAGGGGAATGTGAGGTGTCCCTAGGGGCGGTGGCTCAGTGATTTGTGCCAGAGAGAAGCAGCCAGACCGTGGGGCCGATGCGGGGCTGCGCTCCGGGGCTGCTCGTCCCGCTCGGCGCCTCCAAAGCCCCTTCCCCCGCTCAGCCCAGGGATGCTGCGAGTATGTAGGTCAGGGCTCTTCTGGATCTGATTAAGCGTTAAATCAAGCTCAGTTGCTCCAATCTTTCCAGGTATTTGCTCCCGTGTTCAGCTTCCCCGTTCCTCAGCGTTCTCAGCGGTGACAGCCCCCCAGTTGTGATGTGCCCGTGACCGGCACACGGGGCGGTTCTCTGCGCTCAGGGTGGGGATGATTTTCACTACCATCCTTACCTACGTGAGGAACAACTGAAATTGAGCCACCTCTTTTTGGAACAGTCTCGTTCTTTGCCCCGCAGCTCCGATCCAAGGAGGGTGTTTTTGCGCCATCAATACCGTCCCAGTGGTGGGACGGAGCTATCGCCGCCGCAGCAGCTGCTTCCCCGCGACAGATAAGGGGAGGCACCCGGAGCGGCCGGGTAGCCCCTGGCGCGATATGCAGGGCACAGGGGGAGGGCCTGGCCTGTGATTATGGCCTATCTCTGACTGCAGGCTGCCTCCTTTTGCGCTGCCGGGTGTTTTTGTTGGTTTAACTTCCCCAGACTTCTAATTCAACAGTGAAATTCAAAGTCCCCCCAAGGATGGAATTTTCCCCTTTCGAAAGCTGTAGAGAGCTGTACCAAGTATAAAGCTCTCCAGTAGTACAATTTTGAATTAAATTCATGCACAACTATAATTAAGCATGGAACTCAGCTCTCTGCCTGCTCCTGGATTCCATTAGATTGGTCTCGTGGTGAGAGCAAACCCCATCCCCCCTTTGCTGAGCCTGATTTGCAGTCTGGGAGCTTGTGCTCGCTGGTCACGAGCCAGTCAGAAACCTTGGTCTTTGGCAATACTGGGAAAGGGGATTTGGGATTTGCAGACGTTTTCCACAGACCACCTTCTGTCATTGTCTCATCCTCTAAACCAAGGAGTATTAATATAAATAAATTTTTTAAAAAATTAAGGAAAATTAAGGCGGTGTTGTTTTTCTAGTGCAAGTGAATGTGGCACTCAGCATTGGACTAGGAGATGACATGACTGAGGGAGAAAGAGGTAAATGTGATGATGGCACAATCAAAAAGTCACATTAGAAGTAGTCTGGAGGCTTCACACACTGTATTAATGTGATACAGGGCTGTCACTGGGTAAATATCATCCCTACTTCAAAGCCATTTTGCCAGGGAGGGCTGAAGCACAGAGGGCTCAGCAGCAGAGTGAGGAGTGGGTGCCGTGACAGCACAACACACCTCAGACCACAGTGGGTCAGGCTGGGAGGGACCACAGTGGGGCAGCTCGTCCCATCTCCCTGCCCCAGCAAGGTCATCCCAGAGCACATGGCACAGGATTGTGTCCAGAAAGACCTAAAGTATCTCCAAGGAGGGAGAATCCACACTCTCTCTGGTTTCTGTTCAGTGCTGCGTCACTGTATAGCAGAGTTGTTTTTCCTCATGTCCAGATNAGCTCGTCCCATCTCCCTGCCCCAGCAAGGTCATCCCAGAGCACATGGCACAGGATTGTGTCCAGAAAGACCTAAAGTATCTCCAAGGAGGGAGAATCCACACTCTCTCTGGTTTCTGTTCAGTGCTGCGTCACTGTATAGCAGAGTTGTTTTTCCTCATGTCCAGATGGACCTTGCTGGGCATCAGTTCTTGCCCACTCTTCTTGTGCCATGGCTGGACCCCCCGAACACAGCCTGGGCCATGCTCTTGGCACCATCCCCTTTAGACATTTATACGCATGGAGAGGGTGCCCTCTGTGTCTCCTGTCGAGGCTGGACAGCCCCAGCTCCCTCAGCCTGTCCCTGGAAGGGAGATGCTCCAGTCCCACCATCATCCTTGCTGCCCTCCCCGACTCCAGGAGCTCCGTGACCCTCCTGTGCTGAGAGCTGGACCCAGCCCTGCAGATGTGCCAGCCAGGGCTGTCCAGAGGGGTAGGATCCTCTCCCTGATGCCTCCAGTGTTCCACTGCACTCCCTGGCCCCCAGGACACACCGCTGGTCAGGGACGACTGGTCATCCACCATCCCCAGGTCTTATTCCCACAATGATATACAGGCCCATCCCCTGCTCTGCCTTCTTCACGGAGCAAACCCCTTCATCCCTCTCCCTTTTGCCCAGCCCCTGTCGCTGTGACGTCCCGGCCTGCTGTGGGGCTGTGCTGACCCAGCTCTGGCCACCTTTGATGGTGCCCAGCTCTGCTGTGCTGCAGCGCGGGGGCTTCGTGCTCCGCCGGGCTCTGGGGCTGAGCCGGGGCTGCCTGACACTCCCACCGGGATGCGGGGCTGAGCCGGGACTGCCCGACATTCCCACCGGGATGGGGGGCAGATGTTCCCGGAGCGCCGCTTGGATCCAACCCCGGCTCCACATAGGGCCCCTCGCGGAGCTCCCCTCGAGGGGGCCCCGTGGCGGTACCGAGTGGGAACCGACGGGCTTCTCCTTCTCAGTGTGTTTCTTCCCTTACACCGTTTCGTGTCGCCGGGGCGGCCCTGGCGATGCGGCGACACCGCAGGCCCCGCGGCAGCCTCGGCCTTTTCCCCATGGGGCTCTCGGGGGCGGCATAACCGCTCTCCTCCCGGGGCCGGGCCCACCGTCCTCCCCCTCAGGGCCCGGGCCCACCGCGGGGCTCCCAGGGGCGGCATCACCGCGCTCCCCTCATAGCCCAGGCCCACCGCGATCCCCCTCCGGGGCCGAGGCCACCGCGAAGCTCCCGGGGCCGGGCCCACCGTGCTCCCCTCACGGCCGAGGCCCACCGTGGAGCTCCCGGGGGCGGTACAGGCCGCGCTCTCCTCCCGGGGCCGGACCCATGGCGGGGCTCCCGGGGGCGGCATCACCGCACTCCCCTCACGGCCCGGGCCCACCGCGATCCCCCTCCGGGGCCGGGCCCACCTCAGACCTCCCAGGGCCGGGCCTACCTCTCTCCCCTCCCGGCCCGACCCTGCCCGGCCCGCACAGGCCGCGCTCCCCTCACGGCCCCGGGCCCACCGCGCCGGCGCCCTTAGCCCCCTCCCGCCGCGCGACTGCACCGCTGCCTGAAACACCTCGCACCCTCCCCTCCCGTCCCCGCTCTTCCCGGGGCTGCATCGCCCTCCCCGCACCCCGCACTCGGCTCCACCACCGCGTTCTCTCCCCTCACCC
>VXAU01000639.1:3076687-3089174 GCA_013399695.1 Formicarius rufipectus
CGGCCGCAGCCGGGCCCAGCAGTGCCGCCGCCGCCGCTCGGTCCGCACGGAGCCCCCTCCGCTCCTCACGGTGAGGCCTCAGGGGGTGTGTGGGGCTGCTGAGGGGGCTCTCGGGCCGCGCAGGGCCCGGCTGGACTNCCGTCCGGGCCCTGCGCGGCCGGGGATCGGTGGAGCTGCAGGGAGGCCTCAGAGCCCCCGGTGTTCGCCCTCCCACACCACCGGTTTGGGTTTATGCGTGTAAATAGGCCGGGGGGGGCTCTGAGCGTCCTCGGGCCTACTGGTGTCGAACGGAGCTCCCGGGGGTTCGTCTGCTTAGTCACCCCGGGCACCGCCGCCGCTGTGCCACCTGTTTGTGTGTTTTCTCGAGAACCGAGCGCCGTGGTGTAGAAAAACGACGAAACTGGCGTGAAGTCGCGGGTTGTTGTCAGTGCTGAGGCAGAGGAGAGGGTTCGCTCCGTTCACCCCCTGCCTCGGACGCGTCGCAGCAGTCTTGGGGGGGAGTTAGTCTGGAAGAGCTTTGGAGATCCATTCGGGGCCTTTGCTGAGGCTCCGTTTTCCATCATGACCCACGGCTGGTTAGGGTGACTCTCGGCGACTCGCTTGGGCTTCTCCAGCGCTCGTTTCTGAGTGTCAGCTTTGCTCACTCGGTGCGGGTCATCCATAACTTTCTTCGGTGCTTTAACAGCCTCTCAGACGCTCGGCAGGGACCAAAGGTCTGGTTCCGGATCGGGGGGGTCTCGGCGGAGCCCCCCGCAGCATCCCTGCCGTGCAGGGTTATGTAAGCTGGGCTGGGGGGCCGGGTTTGTGCTGCAGGGACAGATGCATTACATCGGAAGTGTGTGCCGACAGCACTTCTTCCCAGAGCATCACTCAAGCTGCTAGGCTAGGGCTGTGTTTTAAAGCAGTTTTTATTTTTGTGTGTGTATGTATATATATTTGTACTTTTGGAGCAATCGTGACTGTGTCCCTCCAGAATACCCATCCTAATTAGAAGTGGCACTGTCATATAGGGTTTCATTGCTGTGTAAACATTAACTGGCTGCCAAGTGGAAATTAAAGCACTGAGGGCTCGAGACTGGTGGGAGCTGCTCAATAAAGTGTGTTGGCCGAGCCTCCTTGGGCCTGGCTCTGCTGCAGGGGCTCCAGCTCATTCACTGCTGGGAGTTCCAGCACCACTGCCAAGGAACTGGAGTGCAGAGCTCCTGAGTTTGGTGAGGGAGGAACATCGGGAATGAGTTGAGATTGATTGGAAGTTCTTTGTTCCCAGAGCTGTTTCCAAGGCCTTGCAGGCTGTACAAGCATATGCTTCAGTGATCTTGAGGCAGGTAACTCCAGAGGAAGAATGAAACTGTTGCAATGGTTTGCTGCTAACAAAGTAAAAGAAGTTACAACACATCCTACTAGCTGGCTGAGAACCAGCTTACAAAAGGTCCATGGCCAGACAGTTGTGTTTGTTGTTCTTCAGTTGGTGCAAGTGCAGTGATACCCATGCTGTTCGTGTCAGGCAGAGGTTGGAACCCCCTGGCTGCTGTGTCATGTGCTGTACTTCTGGGTTTGAGTTGCTAAATATCTGGAAAGATGTTTTCTTGTAGAGTTTGTGTTTCTGCTAACCACTTCTTTTTATTGTAGGCATTATCACAGTTTGTTTGAGAAACTTTGTCGAAATGCATGGTCATGTCAGATGCTAACAAAGTGCTGCTCTAACTTCCTGCTTTGCAAGAGCAGCAGTGAGTGCTGAAAGCCTTCCTCTGAGGAGGGTGTTGCTTTTTAATCTCCTGAGAAAGCCAAACACTCTTTTGAAGGAAAGCCTTTGATCCCGACTAACCTGGTTTGTTTAACTCTGTTTGGAGCAAGGGAGGCTGGACTAGACTCTGTCTAGAGGGACTCCTTCCAACCTCAATGTTGTGATTCTGTTCCAGAGGCTATCAGTTGAAACTGCTTTTGAGGTGTGACATCATTTGAGCAGTCAAAGTGAGTAGCAGTTGTTTGGATTTGGAGATAAGTAATGTTTGGAAGTGTTGAAAATTAATTCAAGAGAAAATAGCTCTAGTGTTGCACTGAAAAAAAAAATAAATTACAAGCACCATGACTAATAAATTCTGTGTATTTTTTGCTTTCAAATTAAGAAAAAAAGCTCCTAAATTAGTGTTAGCCTTTGATCAATCCTTGTTTCTTAATCATGAGGATTAATGAGTGTAGGGCTGTTGATTCAAGCAGTGAATAACCCAAATGTGCTTTTAAGTGGCACTGGGCTCTGCTGTTGGGAGAAGGAGCAATATAGGCAGTAAAGGTGATGTGCATCTTGGAGTCATCTAAACTTGTAAGATCTGCTAAATGTTGTGTGGAAATAACTGTGGTGTTCTTTTGTAGATGCCTTCAATTAAACTGCAGAGTTCAGATGGAGAAATCTTCGAAGTGGATGTTGAAATTGCAAAACAGTCTGTGACTATAAAGACTATGCTGGAAGGTGAGTGTGAGACCCTGAGGGGCACTGTGGGCACAGCCTCTTGAGCTGTGACCAGAGGAGACAAACTGGGACTGTGCTGGAAGAGGATTCCCAGAGCTGTGGAGCAGCTTGCAGTCTCCTGCCAGCACAGCTGGAACAGTTGCTGTTGGAGTTGGAGTTGTTTTGGGTGGATGTGTCTTACAAAAAAAGCTCCGGTTAAGAGCACTTGCAGGGATGCCAGTAAAACATAAGCACCCCACTGCCTTGCCTACAGTTTTGTGCAAGCTAAGCAAACAGAACATTAATAATATGAAAAACTTCAGTTTATTTAATCACACAAACCAATCTTATAATGTAAGTATCACTTAAATAGAGAGGGAGGTCATAAATAGTGCAGTAAAGAGCTGAAGTGAAACCTACATTGTGAGCTCATGGATGCAGTTAAATTATTTGGGATAAATACTTAGTTCTGATCTCCTGCTGACATAAATTTGAGACAAAAGAACTCGTGGTGGGGGAGGGGAAATCTGCCAGATGGCTGGGATACAGAGCAAGCTGTGTCTAATCCCTCTAGTGCAAATCCTCATTGTTTACTGTTTGTTGTTTCTTTTTTTTTTTTTCCCCCCAAGTTTTTGGATGTATTCAGGAATTAACTTAGGGGGAAAAATATTTCTGTATATGTAGTTAAAAATTGTTCTTGGCTATAAATCTTTGGTTGTGACACCTTGTAAGAGCAGCAAAAGTGAGGCTGAGATAATCAGGCATTGAACACTTTGGCTGTGTTAATGAGATGCTGTGGAACAGGACTGGCAGCAGGAGCAGCAAATAGAAGGCATTAGGGAGCACAATTCCTCTCTTTTCTCCTGCAGGAGCTGTGTCACTGCTGCTGTTCAGTGGCACTCAGGTGGAGGGAAGATAAACATGGGAAGTGTGTAAGCTGGGCACCTTCACCCTGCCTCTCCTAACCTGGGGCAGAGCCAGACTCCTGTGGAGGTAGAATGCATTTTCAGTACAGGTGGTTCAACACCAGTTAATGTTTTGTGTCTTGGGTGCTGCAGCTGAGAGGGGAAGAGCTGAAAGTTGGGTTGTGTTGAGCATCATGGGCCCACCTATCAAGTATCAATTTGCCAATAATGGATGAAATTGGTGGTTTGGAGGTGATGGTGACAAGTCAAGCAGGGTTGACTAAACTTGAGATAAATATTTGTCAGGTTGTTCTGCATTCCCTATTCTCAGAACATTGAACCAACAAGTTCTATTCTAACAAGTACCTGACTGCTTATAGGTGATGATTTGTTGATGCTCTCATGATGAGGCAGCTTTATTAACCCCTCAGCTTCATCGTGGTATAACCTAGGATGTATAAATGCAGCCATAGCTCCACAAAGCTTTCTGAAAGCTCCTGACTCCACGATTTGGAGATATTTTGCAACCAATTATTCAGCCTCAGTGTTGTTAAAACAGTGGGGAATTGGTGAAGCATTCCAGCTCAGTAAGTGGTTTTGCCTGCTAATTGCTGAGGCATCTCTTCACTTTTAGATTTGGGAATGGATGATGAAGGTGATGATGACCCAGTCCCTCTTCCAAATGTTAATGCAGCGATCTTGAAAAAGGTAAGATGCTGGAGGTGGTTGTGCTGTATGGCAGTAATGCAATGTGCAATTCATTTTGGGAGTTGGGTATTGTGAACTGTTAGATCAAAAATGCTTTTTGTGTGCCAGCCACAAGCTTAACCAAATCCAGGTGCATTGACATGAGCATTGAGGATATCTGGGATGGGGGGGTGAGGCTGGCAGGGCACCTACAGGGGTGACCTTCTGGAAGAACAGCTGGAGGCCAGGCAGGCTTCCTGAGTACACACTGGCATTTCATGGTATTAAAGCAGAGATTTTAACTGGATTCTGTGAACTGAGGTGGCAGTTCATGAGATGCAGATGTCCAGAGAGAGGATGAAGGGCAGGCAGTGGTGAGGGTGAGCAGCAGTGACAGTGCTGAAGGGACACTTGGTGGTGTTCAAGTCACTACCAGACCATGGTAGTGGGGTCATGTGAGAACAGTGGAGCAGTGGGTTGTTGCCTAAGATGCATTTTGCTCTGAAATAGGAAGTGTGGTGCCAAAATAAGCACTGGCCTGTTGTGACTGTTTTGGGGTAAATACAGGGTTGGGAATTCCTTCTCAGTGAACAGACAAGTAACTTCACATTTGTGAAGTCTTTCAGGTTGCTGAAATGGCACAGAATTTTGCGTGCTGTAGATCCCTGCTCCTTTTGGGATCTCACCTGTCTGGGTGATGAGATTGCATGTTTCCAAGCTGGTGGTGGTTTATTTGTTTATTTTTGTAAAGGCAGTCTTGCCAGATGAACTTTGTACTGGGGTGAGGGTGACCTGCTGGTGTCTGTTACTGCTCTGCACTCTTCCCCTGTGCAATATCTTGCTTAATAAAAATGTTTCTGCAAACATATTAAACACTGCACAAGGAGGTTTAGGTTTCTTTTGCACAATCCTATGTGTGTCAGCACAGGGTGTGATAACTTCATAGCACCAGCAGCTGGCTTTTGAGATGAAGTAATTAATGTGCTACTGACTCAGTTGGGATTCCTGAAGGCTGTTGTAGTCTGGGATTGGGAATCAGTTGTTCCAAAATGAAAATATTGGGGATTTGAGCATGTTTGTACATGATTCTGATATTAATCTAGAGAAAAATGTGCATTTCTTTCAAAATGAAGTTGTTATAGTTGGGGGCTAATGGGAGAATCATTTGGATAAAGCTTTGATATCAAAACCATAATTAGGTGATTCAGTGGTGCACCCATCACAAGGATGATCCACCTCCTCCTGAGGATGATGAGAACAAAGAAAAAAGAACAGATGACATCCCTGTGTGGGATCAAGAGTTTCTGAAAGTAGACCAAGGAACCCTTTTTGAACTTATCCTGGTGAGTATGTGGAAAAAGTGCAAAAGCTGTGCCTGTGAAGTGAGCTTTGTTAGTGCACTTGAGAAACAGAGCCTTTGTACTTCTGGAATAGTTTCTTCATTGAAAGGGGGATGTGGGGAGGGCAAGTGGTTCTGGCATTAATCTACACTAATTTATCAATCTGCATACAAATTAAAATAGAAATTTGACTGTTAAAACTTGTCCTGTGAGCCAACATTACCTGCCTTGGCTGGTTAACAGGACTGCAGCACTGAAGGTCTGGGATGTTTCCAGACTTCTGTAAGCTCCTTGCAGTAGGAGGAGCAGAGGGGTGTGTTTTTTCATGGTACAAACGACTTTCTCTTCCATTTGGCAACCAAGTTTTAGGTGCTGTCACTTGAAACTTCTAGCTAGAAGCTTCTCCCAGTGGAGATGGTCTGTTTGCAGTCGAAGTATTCTACAGTTTCAGTATAAGCATAACTTAGTGCATCTGCAGAAGCAGAATATTGATATGGAGGCTTTAAATGTGGAACCTCTTCTACAGGCTGCAAATTACTTGGACATCAAAGGTTTGCTTGATGTCACATGCAAGACAGTTGCAAACATGATCAAGGGGAAAACTCCAGAAGAAATTCGCAAGACATTCAATATTAAGAATGACTTCACTGAAGAGGAGGAAGCACAGGTACTTGATCTGGGTATAATTATCATTTAGCTGCCTTTTAGTGCTAGATTATTGTGTGGTGCTTCACAACTTCGTGTGTGATGCAACTTAAAGTAATCCACTGGCTTTACTTGGTGGAAAATTTTTAAGTTTTGCTCAAATCTAGGCATGAGAAATAAGTTTCTTGGCTTTTATAGATAAAAAGGTTGGTTTGGAAGACTGGCTTTTGACTTGCCAATTGCAAACCCTGCATGAGAAGTTAAAGCTGCTCCAAGTTTATGCCTCCTTGCAGGAAATAATCCTGAATGCTTATGGGAATTTAGAGCCAACTCTTGGAAGTTCATTGCAACATATTAATGGTTAAACTGCTCTTTCAGGTACGTAAAGAGAACCAGTGGTGTGAAGAGAAGTGAAGTATTTGTGCCTGACACTCGAACACTGTAAGGATTGTTCCAAATACTAGTTGCACTGCCCTGTTCATAATTGTTAATATTAGACAAATGCAGCAGCAAATGAAGTTGTGTTAGCAGGATATTGTTCCCTTTGCATGTGTAGTGGTTTTTCTGAGTACAAATCTAAATCTTGAGTTTTTACTAGTGTAATTGGATGTCTTTTTACTTTGCAAAGAATAAAAATTAAGTGTGGATTCTGTATGGGAAGTAGCACTTAAGGTTATCATTTTTATTACACTTTTAAACTGTTCAAGTCCAGTTGCAGTGCTAAGGATTGACTCTCTTGTAAATAAAAACACCTATGACTTCTTCAAGAAGAGCAAAACACTTGTATTTACAGGGTATTGATAGTTTCAGAAAGAAAAGCTAGAATGTGTCTTGGGGAACTAGGTAATGTAAAAAAAATTGCTGAATTTCTTCCAAAAAACATTGTGGAAAAAATTAGTGTTACTTAAAGCTATATAATTTTCAAGATGGTTCTTGTCCTGCATTTGAAAAGAATAATTGAATATATGACCACTTGCTTGTCCTGTTAGTCTTGCCTCATAGACTAGTGAAGATGTGATCTAGAACTAAGCAAGCTCCTGACAGTTGAATTTGACTACTTCAGCCATGTCTTGAAGACCTGCCTCTAGCTGGTAGCAAATAAAGTGTGTTGCTTTATGCACAGGATGGGTGTGTTTTTATACATGTTACTGCTAAAAGTGGAACCCAGATTTGACCAAAAATGACTGACATTACCAAAGTTAATATTATTGACCTGTGCATGCCATTAGTGGCTGATTTTTAGACAATTTTAAAGAACCCTTGTGATGTAGCTCTTGAAAACATGGTTTCATGTGTCCACAGGAAATCTTATGCCTCTGTATGTGATACTTCAGCTTGTAGAGACTTAATTATTGCATACAAAGCTAATGCAATATCAAGCTTAACTTCTTTGGACAAAGCCACTTGCAACTAGTTAAACAGTAACTGGTTTCTGATTTTTGTCTTTTTTTTTTTTCTACAGTTCCCTTATAGGGAGTAGGGGATGGTTGTGTGGTAGATCTTTGAGGTGTGCTCTTAGCTTGTATTGCATTCCATTCTCTGTATAAACCTTAGAGTAGAATGAACCTTAATAAACATACTTATCTCACTTTAAATATCGGTGTTTCACTTTGAATTAATAAAGGGCTTTTAAACTTTGGTTTGCTAATGGTTCTAGTTATTCTAGGCAGTCTTACTGTCATTTAGTGTTGCTATTTGTATACTCACTAATGAGGCACTGGTTAATTGGAACAAAACAGATGTAAGGATTTTGTCAAATGACTAATGCAAGACACAGTGGGCAGCTTTTCAGATGAATTTGGGCGATGGTTAAATATCCAGATGGATATATTTTTGATGCTTACTAACTTCTAGGTAGTCTTTATAACCAGTTTGAAAGCATTACTAACTTTCTGTAAAGCAGCATTCAAACCCATGCTTTGGATGCAGCTGCTGCTCACCTCAGCTCACTCCTGAGCTGGCTGTGCCTCTTACAGGGGTGTGTTAGGAACTGGCAGTGGGCAGCAAACACTGCACTGTGTTCCTGGCTGTGCTGAAGCCTTTCCAGCAACCTGTCCTGCAGGCAGGACAGCTCACTGTGAAGGTGCTGCTGGACTGCAACCCTGGGTGACGGTTCTGGGGCTGCATTTGTAGCTGAACGCTCAGTTTATCCTGGATTCTTACAAGAAACCCATCAATCTGTGTGTGCAGAGTTCCAGGATACACTGGCTCACCCTCAGGGTGCTGTGTGGCTCAGACAGAAGGCAGTGCTGCAGTTGTGTTTGGTGGGAACCTGTACAGATCCCCTCAGGTGCTTGCCATGAGTCCGTCAGCAGTTTAGCCTCGTGCTGGAGGACGAGGAAGAGGCAGTTTGCCTTCCTCACTGCATTGCTCCTGCTTTGTTTGCCATGCCATAACCACACCTCTGATAGCACTTGCCTGCTCTCAGAGCAGCTGGCCCAGAGCCCAGCCCGTGCTGCTCAAACACTGCAGCCTCTGCTGAAGCCCCAGGTTGTGGCACGTGGCTGTGGACACTGGGGCAGCTGTGGGCTGCTGTGGGGCAGGGCATTGTGGAGCCCTGACAGAGTTTTAGTGCTCTCAGGAGCCTTGGTAGTTAGGATTCCATACTGCTTATTTTCTCTAATTGAAATTCCCCTGTAGTAGTGACTCAGGCTGCAGCCAGACTCACATTCTGTAGCTGCCTGGCCTGGATGGCAGCAGGAGAACTTTGTGGGTTTGTTGTTTGTGTTGTTTTTTTTTTTGTTTTTTTTTAAAGCTCTCAGTTGTCTCACCCACTCCATGAGTGCTCTGCTGTAGAGAAGGACGCTGGGGAGGTGCTGAGACAGCTTGGGCTGCCATGTGGCTGCTGCCTGCATTCCCTGCTCCCTGCCGGCTGCTCCAGCAGGCACAGGCTGGGAACTCTGAAATTCCAGAATGGGGAAGACACTGTGGTTTCCCACCGTTGAACTTTGTGTTGCTGTTTAACTTGGATGGTGCTTCCTTAACTTTTAAAAAAAAATCATGGTATGATCAGGGATCAGGCTCCACTTGGCTGAAGGGATTAAGTGTGGGGGGAGGGAGAGGGAAGGCTGGGGGTCAGCAGGGGTTGTAGAAGAAGGTATTTCTTCTTACTCTTGCTTTACTATTTCAGTCTTACCCCTTGGAGACTATTGGTAGTTCTTTGAAAAAGTATTCATACATTTGTATGCTCAAGGAAAAAAGAATCAAGCAGTAATTGTCTTGAATTCAAAGAAAGTTATTTGAGAGTTTGATAGGATTAGAACTTCCAGTGGCTTCTTTTGAACAGCCAGCCTGGCAATTACTTTATTTATAAAGCTATAAACATATTTTGAACATAAAAGCCAAAAAATACAAACTCAGTGAAGTAAAAAACTTACAACAAATGATGGATGGTCATTGGACAAATGAAAGTACAGCTGCAAACCATTTATCCCTGCTACATACATACAGTGGTTTTACTTGGTTTAATGAAGTGGTACTTCCATGACTTCTACATTCAAACTGATTTCAGGAATTCAAATATGTATTTCAGGAAGAGTTAAAATTGCTGTAAAATAAGTAGAAAAAAATTTCTTGTGGAGATAAAAATGTAAGGGCAAAGTTTTCCTTCTATTAAAAAAGAATATTAACACAAAATAGCAACACTTCATATAGCAGTTCTAAAGACACTTTTTTTTTTTTTTGGTATTAATAAAAGTAACTTTGTTTTGGCATCAGTTATCAGCCACGGGGCATGGAACAGAAGTCTGTCCTGCTGTTTTGTCTTGGAAAGCGGCAGCTTCAAGATATCCTTTCTGTGTTTTGAAATAAAAATAAGTCACTTTTTCTCTGTTAGCCCAGTATAAACCATTAACAGTGTGTCAAGGGGCTGTTCTGAGCCTGCCCTGGGGTGAGGTGTGGCTGTAAAGCTGTGTGTGAAGAGCAGAGCCTGGGCAGGGGCAGGAGGGGAGGGGATGGAAAGGCTCCTGCAGAGGGCAGGGGGCTCTCCCTGAGGAGGTTTTCAGGGATAACCACGGGGAGAGGAGGCTGGAATGCTGATGAGCCTTTCGCTGCTCAGGGCAGGGACCACAGCCCTGGGGAGGGGCCAGAGGAGCCTTGGAGGATGTTGAGGGGAGTCCCAGGGTGTGTGAAAGGGGTGAGGGCTGCTCTGGGTGCTCTGCTGCTCCTCAGACACCCCACTACTGATCAGGGCCTGCCCCTCCATCTCCTCTGGTCCTACTCAGGCACATCTGCTTCTTCCTTTGTGCCTGCTTTGGCTTTGCTAAGTCACATCTTCCATCCCCCGCTCCAAAATGCCAGCTGGCTGTGGAGTTCCACCAGCTTTGCACCCAGGTGGGGATACCCCAGGCCAGCTCTGTCACCTGAGCTGTGTTCAGGAGGTGACACTTGTACAGCACCTTAAAGCAGAAGGGCTCAGAGTGACAGATGCTGAGAGCCTTTTTTTTTTTTTTTTCTTTTCTGTGTGTGCTTTTTGTTTTTTAAATCAAGTGATTCAAGAGACCATGTCCGAGCTGGCAGGAGTCTGCTGAGTTCCTCTGTTCAGCTCTGGAACTTGCTGTTGGCTGAGCTTGTAAAATAATTTAAAATGAGCAGATTGCATATTGATCTAGTGCTGAGTAATTAACCCTCTGAGTGCAGTGTGTGGCTGTACACTTGGCAGTGGATCAGGTAATGCTGCTTCTCCAAGGGTTAAAATGATCCAAACTTTAAAATGACTCTGCAAACTGGTCAGGTTTGTGCACGTAGTTTTCAGTCAGTGCTTCTGAAGTTACATTTACACAGGAGGGGAATAAAGCAGTAGGTTTAGGTCTTTTAAACTACAACCAGAAATAACAAAAATCTACACTGCTCTAAGCAAACCTACCTAAATAAAGGCAATAAAACCAAAGCTGCTCTACAGACTAATAGGTTTGGCTTTTTTTTTTTTTTTTAAATTTTAAATCTTTGAGGCATAAACTTGTTTAAAAAGTTATGTTTAGTCCAATGTAAAAAATTAGGGCTTGTGTTTTTGTGTTAAGAAAAAAATATAAAAATATTTTGTACATTATAAAGGTCATCTTAAATTTCTCACACTTCTACAATAATATTATTACATAATTTGTATTCAGTACTCCAGAATCTATCTATCAAATAGGACAAAAATAGACCCCCTCTCCCTCTGTGTGGTATCATCTTTCTCTTCAGCAGGCTGGGATATATTTCTTTTAATCAGGAAAAAAATTGCACTGGACTAGATTGTGGTCTCTGTGAAAAGTCTGTAAACCTGAAGTAAATCCAGAACTTGGAATTATTTGGGATTTACATCAGTTCAGGGAGATCATAATCTGTCCACAGTGTTCTTTATCAAACTCAACATATAAATACAACACCAGAAACTTGTAAACCTTTTCAAGCTGGAGAGAACACATCAACATTTGGCATTGTTGTGGGGGTGGAAGGACAATCACTCAGAAAAAGCTAGAATAAGGTTTTTTAAAATGTTTCACACTGAATCATGGAAAACAGGGTTCTATTCTCACAGGGGCAGGTACAGATGGATGGATGTCTGCAGCCACAAGCTGGACTGCCCTGGGGACACCTGCCCACACCTGAGCCCCACTGCCTCAGCCAAGGGGCTGGTTGGGCCGGCAGGATCCTCAGGATCCTCAGCCCTGAGCCAGCAGGATCCTCAGCCCTGGGCCAGCATGGTCCTTGCCCATGGCCCAGGGGCAGGGTTAGGTCAGGGCCTCCAGAATCAACAGGGTTTTTGAGGCTTTGCCCAGCCTGCCCAATGGGATCTCTGACTGCCCAGCAGCGAGGGAGACCGTGCCCCTGGCAGTGCCCAGTGCCCACCAGCCCTGCCAGTGCTGTCCATGCTCCTCCACCCTGCTGGTGCTGCTTGGCCACGGAATGAGACGTGTGTGCACAGAGACCTGTTGCCCCTAAACATCTTCCTGTTCTCAGACAAGAAGCTTAGAACATTCACCTGGCTGGTTGGGGTTTTTCATTTCTCTGTGACCAGCTCCCATCAGAGCACTGACGTCGCTCCCTGCACTTTTCAGGCAAAAGGGCTTTTAAAAAACGCTCCTATTCCAGCTTTTCCAGCTCCGTGGGGTCGTGGCTGTGGGAGATCTGTGGCGGCGCTTTCAAGCAGCTCAGAGGGCAGGGAGTGCAAGGCAGGCTTCGATCGACAGCACCCACCACCTACAGCAGCAAGCTGGGGACTCTGCTCTCTGCCACGCGCAGAGAACGCAGTAAAAACAAACAAAAAAAACAACCCNCGGCCGGGAAGGCGGAGGGGATGCGCCGGAGTGCGTCCGGAGGGGAGGGAGGGGAGTCTATAGCACTTCCATCGGAAGAAACTGGGCTGGCACAGCGTCCTTCTCCTTGTAGGTACCGAATGCACTTCTTTTTCCTCCTGGAAGAGCGGGGGGGACAGCGGAGCGCGCGGTGAGCGGCGCGGGGGGACCCGCTGCAGCGCTCCG
>VXAU01000639.1:3090173-3157414 GCA_013399695.1 Formicarius rufipectus
CGGGAGAGGGAGGCATAGGGATGGGATCGCAGGGAGAGGGATCGGTGGGAACGGGATCGCAGGGAAAGGAGTGGGTGGCAGAGGGATCGGTGGGAGAGGGATTGATGGGAAAGGGATCGCAGGGAGAGGGAACCATGGAAAAGGGACAAGTGGGAGAGGGATCGATGGTAGAGGGGTTCGATGGGAAAGGGATACATGGGAAAGGGATCACAGAAGAGGGATTGCAGGGAGAGAGATCGATGGGAAAGGGATTGCAGGGAAAGGGGTTGGTAGAAAAAGGGTGCACAGGAAAAGGGTTTGCAGGGAATGGAATTCATAGGAAAAGCATTTTCAGGGAAAAGGATCAAAGGGAAAGAGTGTGCAGAGAAAGGGTTTGCCCACAACGTCAGGAGAGGAGGAGGAGGTCATAAAACCAGGAATAAAAATTTTAAAAAAAGCAGTAATAAAAATGAAAATAGCAAAAACAAAAGAAAAAATAACCCCCAAAATAATAACAGAAATCAAAACCATAAAATGAAAATATTTAAAACCGAAGCAATATAAAATAATGACTAATATAAATAATAATACAAAACACAATAGTAATAATAAAAACCTCTCAAACAGTAATAAAAATCCAACCCAGGGGGTCATTCCTCCCCAGCCACCAGCCCAGCCCCTCGAGGTCCAGGAGGCTGCGTGGGGTGACTCTCCCAGGTGCAGGACTGAAGCACTGCCCCCCGTGGGTCCCCCCTCCCTGCAGAGCCCACGGGTGACAGGGGCGGCTCACACACTGTGGGCAGCAGGGCCAGCTGGGGACACTGCTGGGACACTGCCCTTCACACCAGTCCTGGCTTTTCTCATCCCAAAATCTGAAGGTCCCAAGACCCCATTTCCCAGCATGTTCCTAGACTTGTCTGCTTAGAACCACAGAGGGGGTTGGGTTGGAAGGGACCTTAACTGGGATGCCATTTCAACCCCCTGCCATGGGTAGGGACACCTTCCACTAGAGCAGGCTGCTCTGAGCCCTGTCCAACCTGGCCCTGTCCTCAGCTTCTCCTTCAGCAGCAGAGCCCCCCTCTCAGCTATCTGTGCATCCCAATGTATTTCCCATTCATTCCCACCTCCAAGGACAAAGTGATGCAGCTGAGCAAGAAAGTGCTCAGGAGGAGGGAAGGAAAGGGACTGGCTGGAGGTGGTCCGAGACTGTCTGAGGTCCTGATTTGGGTGCTGGAACAGCCCTGAGGCCTTCAGAGGACTTGTTGGTCCTCAGAGGGCAGATCAGCTTTAACCTGCTCACTGAGCTAAGGGATAAGCAGCCCTGACAGTGCTGTTAGTCCTCCCTCAGCCTGTGGGGTTCCTGGGCAGGAAATGTTTGCTGTGAACCTTCCCTTTGGGATGTGACCTCAGGAAGTGGAGTACAGGTACAAAATGCAGTGTGGACAGACACTGACTGGGGAGAAGATTCTGCAGAAGGACCTGAATGTCCCTGCACTGGTGACAGCTCAGTTCCACACACCCTTTGTGTGGAGTGTCACAGACAGAGCTCATCATCTGGGGAAGGTTTTAATGACCCAAAGGGCTTTTTCCAGGACAGCACCCCACTGGAGCTCTCCTCCCCCAGCCCTGTTCTGGCACTGGGAAGGTCCCATGGACAGCAGCACCTGAGAGCAGGGAGCAGCCTGGAGAAGACACTCAGCTTTCTTACTTGTTTGGATGTTATGATTTGCGGGTCTCAGAACTACAAGTCACAAATCATTCCTGCTGCAGCTCATTTGGGGCATGAGTCCTCCACCTCCCTCGACAGCTCTGCTTGGTGTTTGCCCTGAGCTCCAGGTGTCATCTGGTACACCCAGATTGTTTTAACCAGCCCTGGCTGTCCAGAGTGAGTCCCTCACACTGTCTTTGTTGAGCTGGTTTTCCTTCTCTCCATGTGACACATCCCTCAAGTCACCTGCTGTGGGTCCTTGAGCACCTCGGCATGGATCCTCAAACAAAAGAGCTCTCAAGATGTCACCTTAATAGCAGCGAGGGGACAATTCCTCTGCAGGAGATGGTATTAATGACTTTACAGCTGAAACAGGCAGAGGAACATCCTCCTCCCACCCAACTCCCTGCCTTGGCTGTCTCATTTGAGGCAAACAGATCAAATGGAGAACTCGCTAATGCGGGCACACACCTTTCTTTGATCTCCCTAATGAAAAACCAGGCAGTGTGAGAGTGTGTCTTAACTAGTCCAGTATTAAACATGATTTGCACTGGATGTGAACAAGAGCAGTGCCACGACTGCTGTCAGTGCCGTCGTTAGCTGTGCTGACCCAATTAACGCGACAGCAAACACGACACTGTTTAACTCGGGGGGGTATTTTCCATGGGTGGCAATTCCCGGAGCAGACAAGCCCGGGGAGGAGCTGCGTTTCCCACAGACATCTCGGGAGTAGCTGCGGGATGGAGTTTCAATGGCCCGTTTAAGATGACACGAATCTGTCCATCGACTCACCGATTTAAGTAATGGGGAGAGAAAAGCAGGTGTGATACTGCGGAGAACGCGTCAAGCTGATGTGGATGTTCCATGGCTAAAGGGGTTCATGTCCCTCCCTTTAGGAACTTACCCCTCTCGCCAGAGGAACTACAGCACCCCAGAGTATTTGTCCAGGGTGTGGGGGAGGAAGGTGAAAGCTCTGGAGCAGCAACACCCACTGTGAACCTTCCTGTGGAGGGGAAATCCTCCGGGGGAAGTTGTTCTCCGCCGGTGAGCAGAGCACGGACAGGAGCCCTGGGGCAGAGCAGGAACTGCAGAGCAGCTCTGGCCCACCAGGGGTGGTTGGTTGCACAGGGGACACAGAGCATGCCGAGGTCTCCGAGCGCTCCAGCAGCCTGTGTTAATCGGGAAGCCGTGCAGAGAAGCTGAATTCAGAGCTGGAGCAGAGGCAGAGCAAAGGGGAAGGTGCTGCCCGCAGAGGCACAGGGAGCTCAGACGGCTGCAGGAGGGAGGGGGGCTCTCCAACAGCCCCCTCTGGACTTTCAGGTACTAATGAGATGTCCAGATTCTTAATCAGTTAAAAACCGGTGCTTGATGATGCTCTCCGGGGTGTAAAAGTTGAGCAGGGAGCTCTGCTGCTGTGGCACCCCGAGGTGCAGGAGGGACTCACCTGGGGCTCACGTGCAGGGACCAGAGCTGGGGGTGCAGCAACGTCGGGGCCAGATTTGGGTACCCGAAGTGATTTTAGTCACTTCAAGCTTCAGTAAGCACATCAAGCAATACTCTACTTCCAGCTTTTCCTACAGTGCTATAAAAATGGGCTGTGAATCACAGACCCCTGTCCAGGCTGGAGCCTCCCCGTACTCCAGAAGCCCCCGAGGAGCCTTTTCTGCCTTTGCAGCCCCCCTGAGCCAGGCAGCACTTGGGTGATGCTCTGAGTTTTCCTATCTCCTGGCCATGTCCATTCCCTGGAAGCCTGAGGGTCAGGGCATTGCACTGTTTTGCTGCTCGAGGCTGTCCCACCCCACCCGTGGTGGGTACTGTGAAATTTAAGGGTCAGGAAGAGCTGGATCTTGAAATACACAGTTAGCCCAGTATAAACAGGAAAAAAATAAACGCACTAACTCCTCACTGCTGGCCCTGGGGTGCTATTTATGTGATCGGAAATCACTAACAGGGAGGACAAAAGCCCCATGGTGGAGATACGGAGGTCTCCACCCTGAAAATAAGCTTTTACAGCCAGGGAAGTCCACCAGCTGAGGAATCCATACAGCATTACACCGGCATTGCCCCTGGGGAGGGGTAGGAAACCCAGGGCAGGGTGAGCCTGGCAGCTCAGACAGCAGGTCCTGGGGATGCCCGGGTACTCAGCAGTGCCCTGGAGGAGCCCTGAGCAGCAGCCCCTGCCCCGGGAGCGCCCCAGCAGCGAGGAGATGCCAATACACACCTGCACGGGCCGCACCAGTCCGTTTGTTGGTTGAGGCCAAAGCGAGCTCTGCATTTCTTAGGAGAGGCAGGATCTGAACACAGAAGCATGCGCGGCCAGAGTGGGCAAGGCAGAGGCACAAAGAGGAGGAGGAGCAGGAGGAAGAAAAGAGGCAACATCATTTTAGCCACTTAACACACGACTAACAGACTACAATCCCCTTTTTTTTTTCTGTTCCTTTTTTTTTTTTTTGTCTGTCTGCTGGCACCACCTCTCCTGGAAAAAAAGTGATCGTGAGGCAAGTATCAGTGATCACTGCAGGCAGCTGGAGGAGGTTTGGGAAACAGCTCTGGGAAATGTGGGTAATCATGGGGAAATTCACAGCTCTCCCAATTCCTTAAGTTTGGAAAAGCTGCCAAATCCCAGAGGCACTACCTGGTTCCTGTGTCTGCATCCTTACCTGCTCCCTACAGGGGCTGCCAGCGAGCTTGGGCTGCGCATGGAAGAAAGAGGAGGAAACATTGCAGAAGCAGCTGAAAGCAGAGTTAGCACAAGGAGACCCAGGCCCAGGCTGTTCCACCCTGCCCCACATCGTTCCCCTTCCAGTTTTAATGGAAAAGCTGTTCTCCGTGGCCCTCCCTAAAATGTTGCAGGTTTACTGTTTAATTATGGGACTCCTCAGGGTGAAGCCCCATTTGCTTTCAGGCACGTCATCGTTTCCTCTGGTGTTGTAATTGGGATTTGAACAGCACATGACTGAATGATCAGCAGTTGGTTTCAATCCAGGAGCATTTTTGTATCACATAGACAGGACATGTAGCTGGATATATAAATATATACACATACACTACATAGAAGCCTAAAAGCTTGCACTGCCTTCAGTCTAGATACTGAAGCAGATCAATAGTGTTAATTAAACTGAAGGAATTACTGGGACACAGTCATGGAATTGCTTTGTATGGACAATTCAAAGACATCCACTGGTGACTCATTAAATTAATGAAATAATCTGAACTTTATGAATTACTGCAGGCTGCAGGATTCTGGTTGCACAGATGTGCAATCCACAGCAGTAACTCCACAGCCGGACTCCCATGTCCTAACCAGCAACTGAACTGCCCAGATGCAGCCAGCTGTGCACCTTGGGGTCCCCAGTGCAGGTGTGACAGGCCTTTGTGTGGGTGTGCAAGGCTGGGAGAGCCACAGGCTGACCTGGCACCCTCCCAGGGAGCAAGTATCATCACCTGGCTTAGTTTCATCCAGAAGTAACTAAGAGTGATGAGCACTAATGGACTGGTGAACTGGAGAGTGGGAAAAGCTCCTTGTGACTCTGCAGCCCACAATGGACACACTGGAAAAAACAGGCTGTCTAACTTCATGTATACATGATGCCACAGTGGGCAAGGGCAGTCTCTTCATGGTTTACAAAGAATATTTATAGGTACAGATATTATTTATTCTTCACATGGCCGGACTAGTTCAGAAATCAGCACAGGAATAGCCCTGGATGATAGGGGTGTGTATGGCCAGCTGAAAGCTGTCAGAAGGGCCCTTTCCAAGCAGCACTGTGGTGCAGGGAGGCAGCTGCTACTGGGGTTTAGTGTGACTTTGCTTCAACTCCAGGTTACTTGGAAATGAAAACCAACCTTGGGGTAGCCCCATGGGGAATCTTCAATCCTGTCACTGCACTTCATGCCACACACAATGCTGATGCATTTGAGAGGAGTTTTCTTTAATTAATGACACCTGTATGTCTGACGGGGACATTCACCCTAGATGTTTCCAACAGATTAAGTTCAGTGATAGTTTATATGACATTATGCACTTGCTAAAATCTAATCTTTTCTGGTTTCACACACTAGCCAAGTTCCAATTCAAGCATGTCTATGAAAAAGGCACAGAAATGTTAACTTGCCATGTCTTAAAAAAATAATGAATATGTATTTCTTTAGTTATGCTCAGGAGAATAAAAGAAAACAAGGTAAAACACAGCAATTGCTCTGCACCATGCCCTGTGAGCAGGAATGTGGGACAGCCACCACACACACGCCTTTACCTGAGTTGGAATCTTGCTGCTTTTCCCGTGTTCGTCTCTTCTTTTTCCCCTGGGAAATCAAAGGAAAGGCTGTTATCCGTGCTCTGGGAGACTGAGGTGCTCTGCAGGGCTCTGGGGGCTGCAGTGGGTGCAGCTGCCTCCCAGGTGACCAGATCTGCTGGCTCTAGGAAGGCTGCAATGGGACTGCTCAGGTTTATGTGTGGGGGCATCCCTTCCCTGCCCTCACTGTCCACTCCAATGCTCCCGAGGAGAAACCCGGGAGGAGCAATGAGAGCAACCACCCAAACGTGTGTCAGTGCCTTTGACACAGCACAGGCTGATCCTGGGCTCTGCCTTTCCCAGGCATCACCCCTCATTCCCAGTACCCCTGGAGGCAGCACCACAGGAGCTCTGGCTCATCCCTTTGCAAGAGATCTGTGCTCACACAGAACAGCGACAGGAACTCAGAGGTGACAGTGTCACATCTCCCCTCCCACCCCCCCCGTCTGCTCCACCTCCCTCCCACTCCCTGCTCTGGTCTGGGAGTCCAGGACGACACTGCAAAGGCAGCTGAGACCCAGACTGATGCTGCAGGATGTGTCAGAAGGTGTGAGAGAACATGTTGGTGGATGTAAACCAGCTGTGATCAACCCAGCACCTCTGCCAACTCCTGCTAGATCTCCTCAGCCCACTCCGATGCATCTCATTCATTATTGATTTAATTAATTGATAATTTAACTAATAAATTTAATGAGATAAATAGAATCAAACAAGATTTGCTGCATGCAATGGAGAGAGCATGATCAACAGTTGATGCTCCTGCCATATTCTTATTCCTCTTCCCTCTTCATGATTCTAAAAAGCACATGGCCCATTTTAGCACCTTCCCTATTTCCAGAACGTGCTTTTGTGTGGTGCCTTATACCCAAACAAAAATTGCTCCTTAACATTCCCTGATTTCAAACACAAAAGAAAGTTTTAGAAAATCCCCTGAAATTTATTTTCAAATAACACTGATCTATTTCAGTGCTTCTGCAGCTTTGGGCCCATCTCTCACTCTCAAACAAGAAAGCCCTATTTTATGCTCAAACTGCCTCTGATTCACAAGATGCAGCAACTCCCCTGATGCTCTAATGAGCTGATTAATGAGGGCACAGCAGTGCAGGAGCAAATCTGGCTGTGAGGAGCAGCAGCTCACAGGGCTGCCTGTGACCTGTGACTTTTTATATGACTTCTTGTGGTTTGAGTGAAGGTGGAAAGCTCGGAGCTGTGGTGAGCTTTTTCTTCAGTGGGAGAGCAACTGTATTTCCTGCCCGATATCCGCATCACGTGCTGCACCAGTGACCTACATTCCTCCTCCTCCTCCTCCTCCTCCTCCTGCTCCTCCCTGCTCAAGCTCTGGAGGGAAAAGCAGCCCTTCAACAACCATAACACCCATAACAGCTGGTTTGCAATGGTGGGAGGACCAATATGCACCTTTGGAGCCTTCCATCCATCTTCTGCAGCAAGGAACCAGCCCTTGATTACTTCAGGAAACGAGATGAATGATGACACGGACTGAAATTGCCATGGAGGATGCACTTGGCCTTGGTGCCATGCCCTCCAGACATGTGCCCATCAAAATGTGGGCTGGGGGATTCCTGTCACCTCTGTTTCTTTTTTGCACCATCTCTGCCCTCTGTTTTTCAGGGGAGTTTGGGGTGGTTTGGTCTCTTTAAGGGTGTTTTCTTGCCCTTTGGTAGAGTTTGGGTTATCTGGAAGGAGGGCTGTGGTCAGTGTGGGATGGATGGGGGCTCCCTGGGCAGCTCCCAGGGGAAAGAAAGTGTCTGTGAGGGAAATGATGGAGCCTTAGATCAAAGGGACAGAATCCTGGAGTGGATGGACAGATCTGAAGGCTTATGTGTGCTTTGCTTCAGTCTCTGATGAGCTTGTTAGCTACGTAGTATCAGAGAGATAAGCCACGAAAGTCACAAGAAAAGACACCCTTCAAAAAGAGCCATTATTTAAAATCAAAGAATCTTGGAATGGTTTGGGTTGGAAGGGATCTTAAAGACATCTTGTTACAAAGATAGGAACACCTTCCACCAGCCCAGGTTGCTCCAAGCCCTGTCCAGCCTGGCCTTGGACACTTCCAGGGATGGGGCAGCCACAGCTGCTCTGCCCAACCTGTGCCAGAGTCTCCCCACCCTCAGAGATGTCTCAGCTGCTGTCCAAGACACACAGAGAAGTGTAATTCCATAAAATTATATTTCCAAAGATCACCCACATCACTTCAAAGCTCCCCTTCCTTACTGCTTGTATTTGCTTGGAGAATAAGCAAACAAACACCCGTGGTAGCTGGGGCTGCATCAACCATCCTACAGGAGGAATGGTTGGCCAGGAGTGTGTTCAAAAAACCCCTGAGATGCAAATTCCAAGGGAAAGGGGTCCCAGCAGGGTGGGCACTCACGTAGTTGTCTCTGGCAGACCAGCCAGGGTAGAGCTGCATGTGGAGCTGCCGTTCCTTGCGAGCCAGTTCGTAGTACTTGGCTTGTTCCTCGCGGGACAGCGCGTGCCACTGTAAGGACAGACCCAGCAGTGAGACACAGCCCCAGTGTCCCCTGCCAGCCCAGCCCACCCCTCCACGGCCAGCCCACCCCTCCACGGCCAGCCCAGCCCACCCCACCACGACCAGCCCAGCCCAGGGCACATCCCACACATGTGTTTCAGGGCTAAGAGCACCTGGTCTTGAAGCAGATGCTTGCTACATGCTGAAGAGCAGCTGCATGGGACAGGGCTGTGGCGCTGGGATGATGGTGCTGGGTGGGCCCCAGGAGCTCTTACCCTCCTTCCCAGGATCTGGTTGATGGCAGCGCTCTCCTTCAGGGTGCACTCAGCGATGACTTTCGCCCGCATTTCTTTCATATACAACATGAAAGCGTTCAGGGGCTTCTTGATAGTGGGCTTCTTGGCTTCCTTCTCTCTCTTTGGTTCTGGTTGAGGTTTCCTTGGTGGGACCAAAGGAGGAGCTGTCAGCACCTCCAGCCTGGCTCAGCAGAAGACTCCACCCCAAAACAACCCGACAACACGAGCACGTGGCGGGCCTGAGAGCTGCACCTCAGATGCAGACAGAGCTCAGTGCTCAGCCATTAGGATTGGGCATCACCCCAAACGAGCGTTCAGAGGGACAGTGGGTGCCAGAGTGCCATTCCCCGAGCCCCGCCAGCGCTGCCAACTCACATGTTTCGGTCATAGTGCTCCATGTCCTGCTTGCCGGAGTGGGGCACGATGGCGGGGTGCGGGATGCCCGTGGTGTGCATGCCAGAGCCCAGCATCAGCGGGTGAGTGAACCTGCAAGAGAGAGCGGGTGAGCCGTGCTGGGAGGGCTGTGCCGTGCCAGGGCTGTGCCGTGCCAGGGCTGTGCCGTGCCAGAGCAGCCTCAGGGGTGGCACTCGGACGTGGCGGAAGCAGCCGGGAAGCGGAGGACACGGAAAGCACGCGGTGCTGCCAGGCTGGCGGGGGGCAGGCAGTGCCCACCCCCCGTGGCTGGTGGGGCCGTGGGTGGGAAGGGTCCGGAGGGAACCGCCTGCAGCCTGGCCCAGATCCAGGGCACTTCCAACCAGCCACTCAGATCTCTGTTGCTGCAATACCTTCTTAGCGCTGCACAAAGAAACAACAAACTCAACCAGGGGTTTGGATGGGAGAGATTAGGACCACCCCGCACCTCTTTTAACAGGAACAGCATAAGTCTCAACATGAACCCAACTGCAACTCTAGGAGGTGCACCTTGCCTAAGCAATGCTCTCCACAACACAGGCTGAGATCATGAGAGGTCTCCTTAGCTCTCAGGCTTCATTAGCTCTCTCTGGAGTTTTGGAGGGTAAAGCCAGCACACTCAGCTTTGCCAAGCTTGCCACTTTATGACTGCAGCTTGAGATGGCAGAATTGCCCATGGGAGATGAACTGTTCATTAGATATGCTGGCACGAAAAGAAAAGCTGTTTAATTTAATCCACCAGCAGAGTCTGATCCTTATCTGACCAGGTGTACTTTCTGGGCTGCAGCAGTGCTGCAAAACCCACCCCAAAATCCTGCAAGCAGGAGCTCAGGGAGGCTGCTGGGGCTCCGTGGGGACCCATTAGCTCCTCTGACCTTTGAGGCTGAGCAAGAGTGATGCCTCGTGAGAAAGGAGGGCTGGCAGCACTCCCTCCCATCCTCTGCAGGACCAAGGGGTCCATGGATTGGGGGATGAATGGCATGGATCCAGGTTTCTGCATGGCTAAGGGCTCGCAGGAGTAGGGGTTTGCACGGTTCTCCTGTGGGAAATCTCCACTCACAGCTCTCCAGGACAACACAAAGCAGAAGCAAAAGCTGGTGTATGAGCCTGGACATCCACAGGGGTTTTGGGCAGCAGCACACCTGGGAGGGTTGGGCTCTGTGACCCCCATCCCCAGGGGATGTATTTGGCTCACCTAAAGGCAGAAGCTGTGCCTGTGTCTCACAGAACTGACCTGTGCCTGACGGGAGGGCAGCAAATCGCTGCCCGCTGCCTGTCCTGCTCTTAAAGCTGAGACCAAGTGGAACAGGTCAGTGTCTGCAGAGCAAAGCTCAGCGGTGGTGGCAGCAAGGACACGTTCAAGACTAGGGTTAGTGACACGGAGCAAAATCCTCAGCAAAGGATTCCACCCCATTTTCCCAAAGCTGAGCTGAAGGCTGGGCTTTCTGGCTCTGTTTAGACTTCTGCTGATTAAACCCCAAGTGCTGCGCATCCTTCATCCTCAATACTGCCCAGAGCACCCTCTGGAGCACACACTGCCTAAAAGCACCTTCTGCTGGCCCGGCTGCCCCGGGGAGGGTGCTGGCTGTCCCTGGTGGTCGTGGTGGGCTGCAAGCTCCTGCTGCACAGACTGCAAGCTGGGAGCCCAGCCGAGCTGCTGGCCTGTCCCACAGCTCATACTCACCTGGAGAAAGAAGCCCCAGCAGAGAGTGCGGACGAGTACGGCTGTCTAAATCCACATGACGGGAGCGGATAGACAGACTGGCTCTGCCTGGGATCGGGAAGAAAGAGTCTATAAAGTACCCACAGCTACCTGGGATTTCCTAAAGATACCCTCTGCTAAGGGGACTCAGAGCACTGATGCCCCTGCCTGGCAGGACACTCATTGTCCTCTGGGCTCGAGGGGCGGTGAGGGATCTGGACATTATTCTGAGACGACCTGGGCCTTTCTACAAAGGTTGGATCCAATTCTGATCCCCCTCTGTCCCCAGTGCTGAGCAGCTCTGCAGCTCTGAGTTTATCTGGTTAAAATGCAAAATGCAGAGGTGTGCTGAAAAATCAGATGTTGCTACTGCACAGAAGAAGGTGCTTAAAAGAGCACAGCTTGACCCAAAAATGAAAGCCTGGTCAGAGTCTCAGTGCAGTTCACAAGAGGCTGCACCAGGAGGATGAATATGAGGAAGAACTTCTTTACTGTGTGGAGACTGAGCACTGGAACAGATTGCCCAGAGAGGGTGTGGGGTTTCCCTCACTGGAGATAATGAAGAACTGCCTGGATGCAATCCTGTGCCATGTGCTCTGGGATGACCCTGCTGGAGCAGGGAGGTCGGATCAGATGACCCTCTGTGGTGCCTTCCAATTTCACCCATTCTGTGACTCCATGATTCTGTGATGTCCAAGCACAGGAACTTCCTGGTTTCTGGAGACAAAATACCCACTCTGCCCTTGTACGTGCTTCAGGAATACTCTGATTTTCCCAGCACATCCTTTTAAGGATGACTGTCAGTTTTAAACAAGCAAAAAGCTCATTCCTTTTGAAGGGATTTTCATAGTAGAGACTGGGCATGTACCAGACCTGGAGCTGGAAATTACTTTTGAGATAGTGAAATACCTATGCAGGAAGTTCCTTGTTGTTCCCAGCAAGGGAACCCCCACATTTTCATATGGAAATAGCTCAAAAATACCTTGGCTTGTTATGCAAACCCACCAAAAGATGCTTCCAGCCTCAAACTGCACATGGAAACTGAGATCATAAAATCACAGAATGATTCAGAAGGAACTTTAAAGCTCATGTCATTCCAGCCCCCCTGCCACGGGCAGGGACACCTTCTCCTAGTCTGGGTTGCTCCAAGCCCTGTCCAGCCTGGCTCTGAACACTTCCAGGGATGGGGCACGACGGGATGCTCACACCTGCAGTGGTGCTCCAGCTCCTCTGGCCAGGCTGCACAAAGCGGTGCCCAAAACCAGCACCAGCTGTTTTTGGCTCTGATAACCCACAAAAGGTCCATTCTCATGAAGTGGTGCCCTGCAAAGGGCCAAGCTCCTGATGCCTGGGGTTTTTCAGGGCTAAAGACAAGCTGCTGCCCCCAAGAGCAACAATGACAGCGGGGACAGCACTCGGGGCCCCGCGCAGTGCTGGGCAGGAAGGAGGTTCCTCTTTCTGTTGCTCAGGGAGCTGCTGCGTCTCGGCTTGACCGAAATTTGCAGGATCTGTCTGCAGGAAAGGCAGCCGGGGCTGTTTACACCCTGCCAGGCACAAGCCCTCTCCCAGCCCTCAGATGTCGGTGGCTATAAACACACCAACAACCAGCCAAGCGCGCCGGGAACCCAAACAGCCTTTGAAGCTGAAGGAGCTGCCCCAGGGCTGAGAAAACACGGAGCTAATCCAGGAGCGACCCGCGATATTCCAAGGGCTGGGATGCTGGGACAGGAACAGAGTGGGGCATTTGCGACTTCACCCAACATCCCTCTGAGGTGCAAATTAATGCAATTGCAAAATCAGCCCCTGATGGTTGGGAATGCACCATTACAGCCCCTGTGGAATGACACAATGGCTTGGGTTGGAAGGGACCTTAAAGCTCAGCTCTTTCCAACCCCCAGCCATGGGCAGGGACACCTTCCACCAGCCCAGGTTGCTCCAACACCCCATCCAACCTGGCCTGGGACACTTCCAGGGATGGGGCAGCCACGGCTTCTCTGCCCAACCTGTGCCAGGGCCTGCCCACCCTCTGACTAAAGGACTTCTAGTATCTAATGTAACTCTCTCCTATTTTAGATTTAAACCTTTCCCCCTTGTCCTATCGCTCTCTGCCCATATAAAATGTCCCTCTCCTTCTTTATAAGCTCCCTCTCTATACAGGAAGGGGCTCTCAGGTCTCCCTGGAGTCTTCTCCAGGCTGAACAACCCCACCCCTCTCAGTGTCTCACAGTAAAACCTGGTGATGGGAGGGCAGCTCAGGAAAGGCCGTGGGCAGGCAGTGGAGGTGGTGCCACGGCACTGCCACGTTCAGCCCAGGTCACAGGTGAGTGACACGATGTGCAGGTTCCTGGCCAAGGTGAACTGCCAGGCTCCCATGAGCAAAACTCACTTGACTGGACACTTGGAGGCTTTTATCCTACTGTCATCCCAGCTAATTACAGAGAGAGTAATTAGCTCCTCCTGGAGTGCTTGGTGGGAACAAAACCCAGTTCTGCCCAGCTCCTGCCTGCCAGCTTGTGGAGGAAAAGTTGCTTCCTGCGTGTGGCAGCCCTGGCTCAGCAGCTGACTTGGTGGCACTGGCACAAGCATAGAATTGTGGAATGGTTTGGGTTGGAAGGGATCTCAAAGATCATCCTGTTCCAACACCTTCCACCGTCCCAGGCTGCTCGAAGCTCTGTCCATCCTGGCCTTGGACACTTCCAGGGATGGGGCAGCCACGGCTTCTCTGGGATGCATTCCTGGCACAACCATGCCCAGCACACAGCCCCTGCTGCCGTGGCACAGGGGGGATGCTGCCATGAACCTGCTGGGATTCAGTGTTTCTGTGCCCACCCACACCAGTGCTGAGCCTCAGCTGAAGACTGGACACTCCAGGAGTGTGTTTGGGGCTCCTTCCATAAATTATGGGCAGGGAGAAGAATGAACAAAAGCTGTATTAGACACACGTGCCTCGAGGTGCTGCTCTCTGCACATCAGGCTGTTTGTTGCTTTACCATATCTGCTCTATTAGTCACTAATGAAGGCATCTGAGGAGGCTGCAGAGGACGCCAAACCCCGGGGATGCTCAGGAAGCTCTCAGCCATGCAAACTCCCTCCACCACCAACTGCCCCACAAAACCTCCATAAAAGCCAGACTGCTCCCACTCCATTTGCCCAGGGTGGCCTGAACAGCACCATCCCACTCCAGGAGTGGACCTCCCATCTGACAAAGAGGCTCATTTCCCTCCATCTCCAGCTATTTCTTTCATGTGCCAGCACAGTCACCCCAGTCCCTGTTTTCCCCGAGGATGAACCACATCATCTGAGGAGTTAAATCATCACCCGAGAGTTGCAGATTTAGCACAGAAGGCAAAAAGTGATCTCTTTGAAGCAAAACTCCGTATCAAAGGCCTCAGCCTCTGTTTCCTTGTGGTTAAAAAACTGGAACATGAAATTCATGAAGAAAACAAAGGGAAAAGCCCTCCACTCCCATTCTGCAACAAGCTCTTGTACCTGGAGCTCTCTGCAGGGCTTTGCTGGGGTTTTATCTGCTGGCACTGGGGGGATCTGGCCACCTGCCCCCATGATCACCCTCCCAGCACTCTCTCCCTGTCCTGGCCACCCTGAATTGCCCACTGCAGCCACCAGCCTCCCTATCAGCCTCTGCCGTGTTCCTGTATCAATAAGGATTAAAAATTAATCCAAGGAGTGATGGTGCCCACACAGCCAAACCTGCTCCCTCGGTGTGCTCGTGGTCACGGGGACAAAAGCCAGTGGCAATGACCACAGAGCACACACTGGTGTATTTTTAACTTGTGCCCCTGGGGCAGGTTTCCCAACAGGCTCTGCTTTGTAGGATGCTCCTCAGGGCTGGCCCATGCAGGGGGAACATTTTGGGAGTGGTCCAGCTCCTGGTCCCTCCCTCCCCATCCCCGCTGGGGCAGCAGGTACCACCGAGCTGGCTGTGCTGTGGCTACTGGGGTCGTTTGGTCTCTGCCACGGTGTATTTTTCCCCTGTGTGTCAGACCCTGAGAAACACCACACGGATCATCCCACAGGATCACACTGTGCTGGTGGCACGCTGAGGAAAAGCACGGCTCGTGCTGCAAACCCCAGCAGGGGAGAAAATTACCTCCTACTCAAAAGAGAGACTTCTGCTGCGCTTAGGAGGGACGGGTGGGAAGCTCTCCCCGGGTTCCCTAATCCGCACAGGCAGCAGATGTAAGGCAGAGGACACCCGTGGATCGGGCAGGCTGTGCCACCCCTCCAGGGACGCCGGGATGAAGCCTTCAGCCTCTCCACAGAGCTGCTGCCCCATCTCTGACACAGGGCTGCGTTCTCCTCCCCGTTCACACCGCACCCAGGAGGGATGAAGCGGGAGAAGGCGCCGTGGAGGATGCGGGTCGCGGGTGGCTCCGCGACCAGCGGGCTGGGGCTGCGCCGGCACAGCCCTCCTCACTCACCAGCCCATCGACGGCGTGATCTGTCCCACTCCACCGGGAGGCAGCGGGTAGAAACCAGGGATGTCTGAGGTCTGGGAAGGACGGTGCACTCCTAGGAGAAGGGAGAAGGAGATGAGTGGGATCCAGCACCGTATCTGACACGGACCGCTCCCAACCCTGGCTGCTCCACCTATGGACACTTGTGGCCAGCAAGGAACATAAGTGAAATAGATGTCTGCAAGTGGCAGGATGTTGTAATTCCCTTTTAAATGCTGTGGTTCTCTGTGTGGGGATGTGGTGGGTCACTCACGCTGCTGCAGGATCACAAACACTCGTGTAAGGTGGTGGGGAAGGCAGCTCCCTCTTGCACAAGCATCGTCCCTGCTCCATGCCACCCTGAGGCCAAGCAGCAACTTGCTTTGGTGAGCATCTGGTTGACTTTAGACATCCCTCTGCCCTTCCGAGAGAGCCTGAGGTGCTCAGTGGATGGTCAAAGCTGTTTCTATACCCCCTCCCCAACAGGCATCTGCGGGACCCCCCGTGAGCAGGCAGTGGGGATGCTCCAGCAGGCAGCACTTCTATCTCCATTTTAAACAATTTGAGTTCAAAACAATTGTTCTGAGGGTTCTGTGGGTGCCAAGGAGCTGTAGAGGTGGGTATGGTGCCAGCTGGGAATTCACCCTTCGCACGGGGAATCCCTGTGTGATCTTCAAAGCCGCTGGCACGGGCGGCATGGCCAGGGGACACAGGCTCCCTGGACTTGAAAACATCCTGCAGAGCCTGGGGCTGAGGGTGGGGCTCAGACAACCACGGAGCTGCTGCCGAAAACAGCCTCCAACTGACCCCTGGACTGGGAAACTGGAGGGCACTGGGGCTGAGCTCTGCTGCACAGAGCTGCAATGCCGCTGTGGAGCCTCAGCCAAAAACTGGGTACAAGGATTGTCCACTGGATGTCCTGGGTGACAAATGCATGGAATACAGTGGTGGTGAGTTGCAAGCAGCTGCAAACTCAGAAGTCTGGATTATTCTCCTAGGTGTATGAATGATAAATTATTAATTAGGAATGACACCAAGAGATTTCAAGTATCTTATTAGGAATTGGTGAAAATAAATGTATGTGACCCATAACTTAGTATGAGATTTGCTTCAAGTGGGACTCAGCAGCCCACTGAGGGTCAAACCAAACCAAACCAAACATCAGGCAGCTGCTGGGACATCCTGAGCTTTGCACCTTCAACAATATGAGTTGCATAAGCCAGAGCACAAGTTATTCTTGCTGGCCCAGCGGTTGGGGCACCAGCCACTGACTCAGAATTCCTGCTTGTGTTTCCTTGTCTGTGTGTCCTTGGGCTATTGTGAGGTACTTTAAAGGGATGCTGGGAGAATGAGTATGATGGTGGCTCTCAAGCACTCACACTGGGTGAGAATGGGAGCTATTCCAATGATGAAAACAGAGATGGCACACATCCAGAATGGACAGGGAAGAAAACCCTCACCCAGCAGTGCAGGGATGGGGCATGATCACAGCTGAGGATGATGGTCTGACCCTCTCCACGAGCAGGACCTGGGGGTCTCAGGGAGGGCCAGACTCCCTGTGTCTGTAAATGCACAGGATAAATGGGAAGGGGCAGACTGGACAGTGCCTGCACTGAGGGAGCACGTGGGTGGGCAGCCCAAGGACAGCTTCCCAGAATTCCTGACCCACCCTGGGGAGGAACACTCAGGCACTTCTCCCGTGCAGTTGTAGTCTCCACAGGGGGATATAACCGGTTCACCCCTTGGGTGAGCTGCTCCTGTATCACGTAAGGCTCCCCAGGCTGGCAGTGAGTCCCAGGAGGGAGGTCTCTGTGAGGGGCTCCCAGAGGGGCAGGGCTCTGCCAGGCCCTGCAGGGGCAGCAGGAAGGAAGGTGTGCCAGGTCACATTCCCGGGAGACTCAGAAACCTGCACGCTTCCTCTCCAGACTCAAAACTCTGCCGCTGGCTGAGTTTATTTTAAAATAGGTTTATTTTGTTAACTCTTCCTAATTTTCTGCTGAATTTATTATGCTCCAGTGGCTAACAAGCAAAATGCTGGCTGAAGGACAACCAGGATGTGCCTGGGTATCTCTTACACCAGACCTAAATCCTACCCATGAGCATTCCAGATGAGTCCAGAACGTGGCCTCCAGGTTCAGACCAGGGATCTCAGCAGGTCCTCCAGCCAAGAGCATCCTTGACAACCCACTGTTTTATCAACAGTGTTAACTCGGTGAAGCTGATGCCTCTGAGACAGTTTGGATCACTCTTGGGTGGAGGCCTTTGCCCAAATCACTGCAATTGGTTTTGTGCCTCTGTTTTGGCACTGCTTTCTGGGCTCGGATGGACCCTGAGCGTAGTTTGACACAAAACTGAGTTTGCTTGCTTTCCCAAGGAATCAGGACCAGGTTTGTGTAAAAGCCTGGGTAATCTGAAGGGAAGTTCTGCGCTCAGTTTGTCACTAACCCATGAAGAATGATGGAATGATGGACTGGGGTGAATTTCTCTGCACAGACCTGCATTTTACAGTTCAGGGTTTAACCTCTGGCTACTGTACTTTCCTCTGTAGCCTCAGGAGCCAACTGACGTGGCCTGGGCTCACACAGGAACCCAGAGAGCCAAACCGTGCGATAACCACACAACGTGCGGCTACGGGGACACACATGTCACAATCCAGTCAGCTTTCAGACATCGATCCTGTTTAGTCAAAATATTTCCTGTTTCAAGCATTTATTTTCTCAAAATGACAACCTGACAACAGTTTGGGTATGAGTCAAAGGAAAGATTACTTTCCATTTTCTGGTTGACTCCTGCGCATCATCGTGCAGCCTCTGGCCTGGTCTCAAGGTAGAGGACAGCTCGTACAGAGAAGTGAGCACTCTCCATCAGCAGGGCTGGCACTTCCGATACCAAACTGCTCTTGCCCAGGATTGCAAAGCATTGCCAATGAGCTAAATAACTCCTGCTGCTAAGCAGTGTCCCAGCTGACCAAAGCTATTGACTTTTCCCATTGATGTGGGACCAGGAAGGTGGCAGCCTTGATCTCAGTGGTCTCCAGCACTGTCCCCTTCCCACCAGGCAGGTCCCCAGTGCTGCCAGTACCTTGTTTCTGGTTGATGTCAGCGGGCAAGTGGGGCGAGTGGGAGCCGTGGCTGAAATGGTCGTTGCTGTAGGGGATGAGTGGGGTGAGCGGGTGGACTCCGTGGGACGGCTGCACGACGGGAACTTTGTTGGACTGCAAGACACAAGGAGGGAGAGCACTCAGAAATCATCAGCATCCATCAGCAAGGAGGGCCAGTGCCCTCTGCAGCCCTGGTGTTGCCAGCGAGGCTGGGAATGGCTGAAAACACTGCACAAACACTGCACAAATAACTAAACAAACAGTACAGCACCCTGCAAAAAAAAAATCCATAAATGAATCCATAAATGGTTGGACATGATTACATGGATACAGATCAAATCACCATGAAGTTTGCAAAATTTAGAACCTTTTTTCATTCATCATGAATGCTACAAGCGTGTTACCCAATGCAGGGCTCTTGTTCTCTGTCCTGTGCTACCACAGGGTCTAAATCTGGACTCTCACATCTTCCACATTCACTCTGAAAGCCACACTTGGTCTTTCCTAATTGGGCCTCTCATGCAGGGACAGATCCAGAATCACAGAACCATTTAAGTTGGACCTTAACCCAGCTCTGCAAAGGCCATCACTAAACACCGAGGGCAATGCCTTTGAAAATGTGATATGCTCACCAGTGAGCCCTTGGGCTGAAATCCCACTTGGTCCAGCACTGGGACAAGGACCAGGGGCAGCTGAGGTAGCACTGGGGATGCATCAAATCCAGGAAAACTAAACAAAGAAAACACAGTCTCCTCTCCCAGCCAGCCCTGGTTACACACTGTGTGGCTGTTGGAGCCCAGTGTCTTGTGAAAGGCTATTTTTGGTGAACACAACAGGAGGTACTTCTGGGTGTTGGAGCGGAGAAGAGGGGAACCCATTCCAAAGAGCTGCACAGCTGTATGGAGCACACAGACACACAGACACACACACTCTCTGCCATCTCCTGCAGCCTCCTCGCCCCGAGCGTCTCACGCTGCTCCCGACATGCCTGGTTTCGCCCACGGTTGCCTTTAAACCCAAACTGACTTCACCTTGGTGGTGGAAGGTTAGGGTTTGTCCCAGATACATCCAGAAAGAGAAACAGGACTGACAGCACCTCAGAATGGGGTGAAAATGGGAACAGAGCAGGTCAGACAGCTCTCCAGGTGCTAGGAGCTGGGCACTGCCAGCCAGAGCTCTTCCGTCCCACCAGGGAGTGCAGATGATTTGCTGTGTGGATTTGACAAGTCATCTTGAACCCCTGGTCTTGAGTGCCTTTCACTTTGGTAATGATTTTGCTCAGGCAGGAAGAGCATGAATCTCCAGTTGGCTTTGGAGGTGGTACAGAAGGAGACAGGGCTCTGGTTGACTTGCCCTGGACCTCTCCCAGCTGCTCCGAGCTGCTTGCACAGCAGATTGAGAGTCCCGGGCAAGTCCTGTGTTTTGCATCCCTGCTCCAAGGAGGAAACCCATGAAGTGGAAAGGAAAACAGACAAATGGAGAAGCCACTTTACATCTGTCTTTCCCACAAAGGTTTGCTCATGCAAATAAAAACCAAGAGGCATGCAGGTTTGCAATTGAGAATGAATGAATACCCTAATTCCTGATGCTTAACAGCTGCAGATTTACTGCACACAGTGGGATAGTGGGAATGCAACCCCCCCTTCCCAGCACAAACTGGGGTGGTACAGGCATTCCTGTCCTGCTGCAGGGCCATGGGTTATGTGGTGTTCCCACTGAAAGCAGTGCTGGCCTGGCTTCTGCTCCCTTAAACACATGTTTGGAGCTCTGAGCTTCTTCTATTCTTAGCCATGAAATGAGATGAAGAATAGCTTTTCAGTGCTATTTCTAGAATTAGCTATGGCTTAGCTTATTTAAGAGCCACAAAGCCTAAATGAGGGCTGTGCTGTTCTACGTGTACATTTTAACATGACACTGGAGCAGAATGAGCTCGACGATGGGCTGTTTTGAAAACCTCAACTTAAGCATTTCTGTTGTTCAAAGTAGGGCACACCTTTCCTTCCCACTTGCCCCGTGCCTGATCCAAAGCACAGCCCCAGCCACCAGTCAGCCTTGCTGTGAACAGCTTTCAGAGCAATGACTGAAACCCAGCCCACTACAGAGGCAGAGGAGCAGTCCTGATGCTGATCCACAGGTTACATCCACAGTGAAAAGCAGACAGCACGTGTGGGTACAGCAAATGCTTCCCACCAAGGCACAACATGGAAGTGTTCAAGGCCAGGTTGGATAGGCCAGTGGAAGGTGTCCCTGCCCACGGCAGGGAGAGTTGGGACGAGATGATCTTATAAGGTCCCTTCCAACTCAAACCCTTCTGTGATTCTGTGGTAACGTGGTGGTGCAACAAGATTGCAGCTCAGTACTCAGATTTGCCATCAGTTCAGAAGGAAAACAAGATGCTGCACCAGCAAGAAGAGCTGCCATTCCCATGGCCCTTCTACACTTGTCCTTGCCTCACTCAAAAGCTTTTCTACTCTCTAAAGCCATAAAGATCTAGTGGGGAAGGATCCTCAGGAAGGAGGCAAGAAAAACTTCTTGAAGTGTCTTTTTATCCCCTTCCTCTTCCTCCACTAGGGAGTTTGTCATAGGAACCCATCTCCCAGAATGAGCCAGCCAAGGGAAGGAAGAATTGCTGCACAAAGATCTGGAGAAACAGGGAAAACTCTTTCAGTGCAGGTTCCCAGTTCAAACACCACAGCTGCTGATGGTTGTGCTCCATGGCCAGGACTGCAGCTCCTTGTCTTCCCACATCTGTGCTGTCAAACCACACCTGGCTTATAGAAATCCGTATGCCAGAGAAATGGGATCAATTCCTTGTTTTTCTCAAGGTCTAGACTGTGTTGCTGCAAATCAGCTGCAACATGTGAACCCTGAAGAGGTTTCTCAAAACCAAGACTTAGCAGCTGACAGTGTTTTATGCCATAAAATTAACCTGATGCAAATGTTTTCTCCCAAGAGGATTGACTTAACATGAGGGCAGTGGTTCGGTGTCCTCTCAGCAGGTCCCCTGGGAGGACGTGGGGTGCTGCTGGCTGGGTCTTCATGGGGACATGCTGTGGTTTGGTGAAGCACCTTATTTTGCCTCTGGGTTTCAGCACAGCCCAGAGCTGCAGTGACAGAGCTGCTCCCTGCCCACCCACCCAGGGTGCCCCAAGCCCAAGTTGTCACCACCTGTCCTTCAGCAGCCACGGGGGGGACATGAAGGGGCTCCAAGGACAGCTTTGCCTCACCTCTCCCAGCACAGCCCCTCGAGGGCAGGTTGGGGAATGAGCTGTGCAGCCACGACCTCTACAGAAATGAAGAGACACATTTACAGCAACAGCACGGTGGTATTTCCAGAGGGGCTGGAGCAGCAGGATGGGGTTTGCAAGCCCAGAGGGCCTTTTTCTCCACTCAAATTTGCTAAATTGCCACTCTTATGAGTGCCCACATCCCTGGTGAGCACTGACTGCTCAGTGTCCGTGTGCCCCATGTGCTGGGTCAGGACTGAGGTGCAGCACATCACCCTCCTGGGACCAACCACCCCCACCAGCCTCCCTGAAACTCACTGAAAATCCCCAGCACCCTTGTGAGGGAAGAAGATCCCATTTGGAAGCCAAGAAATGACTTTAATAACTAACAGGAGGAGCAAAGAGAAAACGCAGTTGCACTAATTATCAAGAAAGACTAATTGTTGGCAAGGCAAAATTAGGAGACACCTCTCAGGCACTGCTGTCTGATTGCCACAGGAGCTCGAGGCTAGCTAGGAAAATCACTTTTTGCTGAGCACACACAAACCCAGCAGGTCTTTCCCATGAGGATCACCCTCACCATCAGAGCTCCAGTGCTTTCTGGCTCAGCATCCTTCACCTTTACCCACCCCACATCACACGTGCTCTGGCCGTGGGCAGCAGTGGGGTTATAGAAGTTGCTGGTTGATCAAAACTATAAATGAGGGGGTTTTGGTCAAAATGTGGGGTTTTCATAAGAAAATGGTGTGAGATGATAATCAAACATCTTCTGGAAAGCAGCTTGCATTAGCAAGCATTTTGATTCATTTTTTAAAGGCTGATGTATTTAGTCGTGACATGCTAAAAATGAGTAGTTTAACTTTGCTGGCTTGATGGAGGATTTTTCTTTTAAACTTTAAAGCTCATCTTAGCAAAATGTAGCACAGAAGGTCAAAAGTCAAAATTTGAGTGAAATGATCAAACGAAAGAATTTCCATGGCCAGCAAAACCATTCAGTTTTTAACTCTCTGAAAATATTAGAAAAAAAATTAAAGAATTTTTTTTTCCTGCTTGGATCACTTTAAGAACAGAAACAAAGGAAAAGAAGATGATCATTTTTTGTAACTTGTGAAATGTATTCCTTGCTACAGCTGAAGACATCTATTAAGAGCAGAAGTGCTCACACCAAACTTCCTGGGGAGCTGCTGAGGAGCCCAGCAGCTCCACTGCTGCTTCTATGGATGGGAATGACTTCAATTAATTTTCTGATAGATGACAATTCATAACTAAAACAAATCAGCTTAATTCTACAGCCCCTTCCAAGGGCTGGTGCCCAGGTTGGTGAAATAAAGTTAAATTCCATGCTGTTCAGTTTTCTCTGGGGATGTGACTCCAAGGCGTGCTGGACTCCCCATGGAGGATAACGGGGTGCCTTGCATGAACCACAGCTCCCAGAACATCAGCCAGCACCCCCAAAAAACCCACATGGGCAGCCCCAAACCAGGCAAAGCAGGGAGCAGCCTGCTGGGAATTCCTGTACGCTGGGATGCACAGGAGCCTGCAGGGAGGGGGCAACCCCACGACCCCCGGAGCCAGGTGCCACCACGACCCCGGTCCTGCTCACCCTGGCAGCACCTCCTGGCCCAGGAAAGGTTGGGAGCATCCTGGGGGAGCAGGATCCGACCCAGGCAAGGCTGGGAGCAGCCTGGGGGCGCAGCATCCATCCCCCAAGCACAGGGTGCCCGGGTGCAGGGGCTGGTGGCCGGGGTGAGCGCTGTGGCTTCCAGCCCCAGCCGGGGGAGCCGAGCCGCGGTCAGGTGAGATGAGTCACAGCACTTTCAAATTTCCCACATCGCCTGCCCGAAAAAACAGAGAAACGAAAGAGCCCTGGGCCAGCCCAGGGCAGTGTGGGACGAGGACAGCAGCTCGGGCTGGCAGCACAGCAGGGTTTTGGCAGTCCCAGGGCCCCGTGTCCCCAGCTGTGCCGCATGTCCCGCTGCTGGGAGCATCCCCCAAGGCTGTTCCCGGCTCAGGGCCGGAGGATGGATGGGGTGAGCTCGGAGCACACCCTGGTGATGCCCTGCCCTGCCCTGCTCGGGTGCCTGGGTGCAGCACACGAGCTGCAGTCCGGACCCAGGTTGACCCACATGGGTCTGCTCCGCCGCCGCTTCTCAGAGGGGATGAGATGAGTCGACGCGTCGGCTACGAAAACCAAAACCTACCAAGTTTTGCTGTTGCTGATTCAATGAGGAATTAATTCCTCCTCACTGCAAAATTAGTCATCGCGCCACAGAATGAGAGGTATAAGGTCAGGCTGCAGGGAGCATGCACCGCTGCTGGGGAAGGTACCTGTCACCGGGGGACTGTGCCTTGTGCTCTTTAACCACCGATCAATCCCAATTAGCAAATAATCAGGGACATTAGGCCAGGTCGGATGACGCCCTGGGCATCCTGGTCTAGTGGAAGGGGGGCTGGAATTGGTTCATTTCTAAGGTTCCTTTCAACCCAAAGCATTCTGTGATTCTGTACTGTTATTAAGGGCATTATCAGGCACGTCCTGCAGCACCGGATTCCAGGAGGGTCCCAGGAGGACTCCCAGGGGAATGCTGTCATTGGGGGCACTCGGGGACCCAGAGCCCGTGACTTCCACGCAGCTCTGCAGAGTTTCAGGGTTCCTCTAAGTTCTGATGACACCTCCTCCCGGCTCAGAGCCCCAGACCGTATCAGCAGACACCTCCATCCCTTGCTCCCGGGGAGACGCTGCCATGGGAGAGCACCCCCAAACACCCAGGGCAGGCAGGTTTTGGCTCTGCCCGCACGCCGGAGCCCTCGGCAGCCGCGGGCGACGGCAGCGCCGACTCATTTCTCGTCTCAGCGCGCTCTTTTCTCTTTCTTTTCTCACTTTTGCTGCAGTCCCAGCGCCCCAGCCCGCTGCCGCAGCACGGAGGAAACAGGGAAAGTTAAAGCCACCCACGCTCAGGCACTGCCCTCAGCCAGCCGCGCACCCCTCCGGCAGAGCCGCATCGGGGGCTGCAGCGGGTCCTGCCCCCCGGCACCACCCAGGGCTCCTCCAGGCACCCCACACCACCACCCCCGCGACCACAGCAGCCCCGCTGCCCTCTGCACCCCGTCTCTGGCCGGCCCCGAAGTGCCTGTGAGCAGTCAGAGAAGGAGGAAAGCAGTAATTTGCAGCTATTAATTCCTGCGTTAATTCTGCATATGCATCGCAGCCAGGAGCTGATTGGTTTTAGAGGCACATCGCACATGCGGGCAAATACTGTCTTTGCTCAGGTTTTTATCCAAATATTGTCCTCACTTATGCAGGTTTTCATCTCTGCACTCTTCATTTTGTAGCTGATGGGGCATTAATTCCCTCAACTCTTCCCTCTCCTCCTGATTTCTTTCAGCTTCATTAAAATCCAGCTCTGCTTTCAAAATGCTGACGAGGCACCTGGGCAGCCCTGCTCTTCTCTGTGCTCGCCTTAGCAGCCAAACTCAGCTCCCCTGGTGCTGACTCCCCTGGGACTGGGATGTGCAGGGGACAGGCTCCCTGGCATTTCACACCTTCTGTGTCCCAGCACTAAGCTCCAGACACGATGGGAACAAACCACAGAACCATGGAATAGTTTGGGATGGAAGGAACTTCAAAGACCATCTCATTCCAACCCCCCTGCCATGGGTAGGGACACCTTCCACTAGAGCAGGTTGCTCCAAGCCCTGTCCAACTTGGCCTTGGACACTTCCAGGGAAAGAAGCTCTCAGTGATCTGTACTGCTGCTGGTTTCTGGTTTTAAACAATAATGGTTATTATTTTGAACTCTACAGGGGAAATAAGCTGAGTTTTCACGAGCACAGGAAGAGCTGTTTCATTTCTCAAGTATTTGTCTTTTTCAAGAGAAACATGTAGGTGGTTCTTCATGAAAATTAAAAAAAAGCATGGAAAAATAAAGCTCAAAAGTCCCTCCCAGAAGCTGCTCTCTTGGGGTGACGGGGGCAAACCTGGAGGCAGTTACACCCCGTACCAGAGAGGAGGCACCCCAAGAAACATGAAATTTAGGCATCACCACCCAACGTTTACAACCCCGCTCAGCAGAAGAGCCACCTCACTCCAGAAGCCTCCTCAACCCTGCAGAAAGTCCCCTCATGCAATACTTGGGAAATGCTGCTGCTCTGGTGCTCAGAGCACCTGCCCGGGTGGGGACAGAAACGCCCCCCAGTCCCCACGTGCCACTGCCACAAAGGGCAGTGGGGACATTTGGCTTCATGGATGCAAAACACCAGGGCAATATAACCAGGGGCTGCACTGCAGCATCAAACCCCAGCCAGGTCCTCCCAAAAACCAGGGCAGTATGATGTCAGGGCTGCACCACCCCCAGCTATTCCCCCTCTTGTGCCACATCCATCCCTGGTTACTGCCTCTCTCGACTTGTGGGTGATGCACTAAACCAATTTCTGTCCTGGCCACGCTCTGTGGTTCTGAGAATTTGAATCAAAGGCTGCAAACCCCAGAGTTACCAGGAACGCCGAGGCTGTGAATGCCAAGGCTCTCCCTTGCCCTGCTGATACCATCTGACCTGCTCTACTTCACTTCTCGAAGGCGAGCGGTCGGTCCGATACCCAGAATCAATCAGGAACATGTCCAAGGGGACAAGGGAGCAAAAGCAAAACAAAAGCATGTCACAGAGGTAGGGTCTGCCCCATGGTGAGGGTTCAGACAGTTTCCCAAAGGACCAGGGACCTTCCAGTCCACGTGCCCTGTGCACGGCAGCGCCAGGACCAGAAGAACCTCCGGGTGCAAAGGCTGAGGGGCTGCACTCTGAGAGCCATGTCCTGGTCACTGGTGGCTTGGAGAAGTATTTTGAGATGCCATTTGCAAACCCCAGCTCTAGTTGGACTCTGGATCTGAACCGAGATGGCTTTGGCATCTGGTTGTCACATCTTTAGGTGTTAGGAACTGAAATTCTTCCCTCTGAGGGTGGTGAGCCACATGGTGGCTGGTCCATCCCTGGAATTGTTCCAGGCCAGGTGGCACAGGGCTTGGAGAAACCCGCTCTAGTGGAAGGTGTCCCTGCCCTTGGCAGTGGGGTTGGCATGAGACAGTCTTTAAGGCCTGTCCCAACCCAAACACTTCTGTGATTCTGAGATCCCTCCTCTCCAAGGATGTGCTGCAGGAGCAGATGGAAAAACCTGGGGGATATCTGGGTCCATCTGCCAGCCAGTCAGCCCAGCAGGAACCCTCCAGGTGCCAGTGCTGGGCAGTTTTCTGGAGGCAAGTGTTTGCTTACAGAATCCCTGGGCATGAGGAGAGGGCTGCTGGCTGTGCTTCTTTCCATTTAAAACCAAACCAAAACCAGCCCATGCACTTGAAAGAGCGTGGGGGAGTTTACATAACACAACCCCCCAAAAACTCGGATGTGATTTAAGGTGTTTCGATTCACCAAACATCAGAGGGGGCGAAACCTGCCCCTCCACATCACAGTGGTGCCAGAGGGCAAGGCCACTGTGGGTGACACCATCCTGCTGGTGTCACTCCTGTCACACTGTGACCTGGCCAGGAGACCCACCACGGGACTTTTGTCCATCTCTGGGCTCGGGGAGGGACAATTGCCCACCCCTCCTGGCAGACACTTTACTCCCTAAATTTTTCTCTTTTCTCTTTTTTTTTCTCTTTTGGTTCTTTTCTTTTTCCTTTTTTTTTTTTTTCCTTTTCTTTTCTTTTTTCTTTTCTTTTTTCTTTTCTTTTTTCTTTTCTTTTCTTTTTTCTTTTCTTTTCTTTTTTCTTTTTTCCCTTTTCTTTTTTCTTTTTTTTTCTTTTCCTCCTCTCCTCTCCTCTCCTCTCCTCTCCTCTCCTCTCCTCTCCTCTCCACTCTCCCCTCCTCTCCTCTCCCTATTCTATTCTATTCTATTCTATTCTATTCTATTCTATTCTATTCTATTCTATTCTATTCTATTCTATTCTATTCTATTCTATTCTATTCTATTCTATTCCATTCCATTCCATTCCATTCCATTCCATTCTTTAATCTGCTAGTCTCAAAGCTCAGCTTCAGGGCACGTCCCACTATCTGACAACATCACTGGTTCGAAGGGACAGACAACAACCCCAAGTACCTCACAGCCCATCTGAAAGTAAATCCCCAACTTGGTCACTGTGCTGTGAAAAAATCATAGTAATAACAGCAATAATAACAACAACAATAACAACAACACTGTGATGCTGCTGACTTGTTCAGAGGCATCTGATGGCTGAGGCCATGCACTGGCACAGCACAGATGACACCCAGGGAAGGGGTTTTGCCCCGCGGGAGGTGGCTGTGCCCAAGCGCTTGCCACAGCTCAGGAACAGATAAACCAAAACAGCCAGGGATAATAATCTGGAATAATTCTGTCCTCCCTGGGCACTCATTCCCCTGCTCCTGAAATCTTTTGATATTTGTAAAGATGTCAGGTGCATTTCCAACGTGGATGGCCAGAAGGGAGTGAACCACAGCTGAGCCTCCCAGGCTCCCTCCACAGCAGCACTGCCAGTCCAGCGTGGGGGCAGATGTCACTCCCACCCCAGCACTGGTTTTGCCCACCAGTGAAGCCCGAGGGGTGAGGGCTGTGATGAGGGGCGTCCCTCCCCACAGGGACCCCCAAACCCCTCTGGGGACCCTGGCACAGAAAGGGGTGAGCTGCCCACCGCCGACCCCTCGTTATCCTAATCCCACTCACATTTCTCTCCCAGTTTCCACGATAAGCAGCTCTCTGGGGGCCAGGGGAGGGAGGCTGATCCCCTGTGGAGCCCCAGGGATGCTCTGGGGATGCCCTGCAGCAGTAAGGTGATAGCAGCTTTCCTTGTTGCTCACTTTCAAGGGTGACATGTTTACAAAGAATGCTACAGCTGCTAATCCTGGATGATACCCTGTGTCTGCCTGGGAGAAATCCTGATTTTCTCGAAAGGAGGAATTAGTTCCTTTAATGCTTAATACCCCTTTTTTTTTTTTTTTTCCTCTGAAAACAAGCAAGCATTATTGTGCAGAGTGGAATAAACATTTTAATTAAAATGTGGAATTTATCTTCCAGTCGAATTCGTATGAGCCCCCGACACGTCAAACTCTCTGCTTTCCCATTCTGAATCTTCCTCTGATCTCTTAATGCGAGCAGCTGAATTAAAACCTGGGCTTGGTGGATTTGCATATAATTAGAGAGCAAGGGAAATTAATAGGGAATTGAATGGGTTTCTCCTCTACCCATCTGATGTTTTTACCAGATTAAAAAGAGTTGATTTTTTTTAATGACTGTAAAAATGTATTAAATATTATTTAACCTTTTTATTTTGTTGGGGGGAGGGAAGCAGACAGACTAAAGAAACAAACTTATACATATGATAATGAACAACTCCTATCGTGGGAAGCAAATATCATTGTAATTAGGATTAGAAAGGAATCCTAATTAATCTTGTCCTGTCACTTGACTTGTAGAAGTTCCTTAAATGTTACCTCCTATGAGATGTAAAACAAGGAGCAGTTTAAAGGCTCGGCAGCTAATCCTGGAGGCCTCAGCTCCATGGGGTGAAGGCTCCAGGAAGGATGGAGAGGTCTGATCCTGTGAGCTGGACTCAGACTGAGGGGGAACACACAGCTCTGCTGCCTCAGTCTCCTAATTGCCCATGACAAACTAGGTAATGAGACAGCAAACCAGGAGAGATGGGCTGCCCCGAGCACCACAGCAACCCCTGCCTCCACACAAGTATCTGTCCCCATCTTTTTCCATGCCTTTTTTCAATATTGTCTATCCAGCAATACTTCTGGGGCTCATTTTCAGAATGGAACTCCAGGTAAGGGGGAGCATAAATGAGGTAACCCTAGTGCTGTGCATCCCCACCCCATGCCTCGATTCCATCTCCTCCACACTTGTGATGATAAGATTACCCACCCGGCTGGTATTAAGTCATCCATATTTTACCTCAGCTCTCGTCATGTGTCATCAAATCCTGTTTTTCAGGTATTGAGATTCATGGATTTAATTGCGTAAGATTTTACTACGGGAGTGGAAGGTCATGAGATTATTTTCATCTTTGTGTCTCAGTATGGAAAGCAGGATGGAGAGAGCTGGTTTCCAAACTTCAGAGTCTGGATGAAAGTCTCCTTTTCCAAATACAGCTAAAGAGAGTTCCAGGAGGTGCCACCACGGGGGATTTTAACTTGTCCTAGTAATGAATGCAGCAAACTTTTAAATAATAAATAATAAATGAATCCTGCTATGGCTGGATTGCCTTCTCAGCATATTTTTACCAAGAGCTCTCATCAGTTTTTGGCTATGGCTTTATGAAAGCAACTGTGAACAACGGCCTGGGAACAACCTCGTTAGGACAGACACGAGAAGTTTACACCTCAAAACCAGAGACCACACAAAATGTACCTAGTCTTGGATTTTGTTTTAACCCAGGCTAATCAAAAGTTCACAAGGCAGGACTGATCAAAGGCTTCACGTTAAAAAATGAGAAAGTCACCATTTCATATGGTTTCGATGAGAGAAATAATTGATGAAACTTTTCTCTTTCAACTTAGTTTTGCTTTGAGTTCGGGGTTCATCGGAACCCAAGGAGCAACAGGCACAAACCTGTGAGGGATGAAATCTTAGCACAGTTCTAATGGTCCAGCTCTTCCAGGGGGAGATCATGACCTGGTCCAGGACTGCACAGGGTCAGGAATTTTAAGCAACATTATTTATTTTTGTCAGCAAAACTAAGTCATGGAAACCACAACTCCTCACAGGGTGCATCAACCCTCACCACAGTTTTGCTGGGAGAAGTTTAGGTCCTGGGCAGAGATTTGAGCCACCTCCTGGTTGATGTGCTCACCTTCCTGGCAGGCTGAAGAGCCAGATAATGAGCCACACTCCTCCTGAAGCTTTCTGTGTGTTTTCATGCTCTGATTCTCATCTCTGATGAGATTTGCAAGAGCAATCTTTAGCTGGGTTGACCATGGAGAGGGTCCCTGTGGCCAGACCCCGATCAAGGAAAGCAGCCTGAGCGTGGTGGTTGGAGGCAACTCTCTGTTCCCACCACCCCAAAAGTGAGGTATCACCATTTCACGTAGGCAGTGAAGGGGAAAATATTAAAATACCGACTTTCCTGGCTGAGGTCAGACTTGTTTTCCAAAACAACTCGCCCTGGGAGCTCGCCCTGCCCCGCGGTCAGCCGCGACACCGTACTCCATGGAAAAGGTTCTCCAGAAAAGCCAAACAAAGCAGAACTGAGCAAACAAAAGGGTGTGTGTGGAGTTGGTGCCCTGGGAGGCAGGGATCGGGGTGGCTGACATGCACGCAGCACATCCCAGTAGGTCACTGGTGCACAGGAACCTCTGCCAGCTCTGCCCAGGAGCCCCCAGTGATGCCACCACACAGGGCACCGGTGCCCCCAGCACTGCCACCGAGGCAGGTGACTGCGCTTCCTCAGGCTGCCCATTCTGGGGGATTTGCTGTGAAGTGGAGGGGTTTTTAATCTCCTGAGACCTTGGGGGCTTCAGCCCTCTTTGACCCAAGGAAAAAGCTTAGGGTTTTCATGGAGGAGTTTGATGAACAAACTGATTTGGGGTCTGTTCTGTGCCAGTGGCTCCCACGAATTCACAACAACTGCTCCAGCATTTACACCCATTCAGATGAAAAGAATAAGAAAAAATTCAAGAAGAAAGAAGAACAAATGATAATATGAAGCTTCTGGCGTAGATTTTTTTCCCCAACCAGATAATTAACTAATTCAACCCACCACCAGGATCAGGTATTTAACTGTAGGTCATTTTGTAACGCAGACTCTGCCTTGCCACGGCCTCTGATCTACTACAATAACTGAGAGCTGTACGACTGATGAAACTGAGGTTACACAGAATAGGGATTATATTAAAACAGCCCCCAAACACCTACCACACCTGTATGCATACAACCTCCACGTGCCTACAGTGACATTTTTAAGCTTAGGTATTATTTAGGGCCAGAGCTGGAAGTTCACATGTCCCCACATCTGCTTTCTGAAAAGCTCTGAAAGAAAAACTTGTCCTGCCACCAAGACAGTGATCCACAGGCAAAAAGAAAAAAAAAAAAAAAGTCCTGCTTCAGGACTTTGCTTCATGATTAAATCCTGATTAGAATTGTATTTTTTTAATAGTAAAAGTTCTCTTCATTGCCTATGGATTGTACATTTGATGAAAAATCCAATTAAAACACTATTGCCATTGGGTTAGGATTTACATTCTTCCCAGCAAAGTTTGCAATTAAAAAATCAACCCAGCTATCTTCTGGCCATCATCTGAGCTCCTTAGAATGCAAAAGGTAAAAACCATACAGATTACAAAGGATTATGCCTTTTACACCTTTCAGTTTTAAGTGAAGTGCTACACAGAGAAAGCAATTTCTTCTTAAAGCACATGCTCAATGTAATATCTTCCCCTTAGTTTTTTGGCTGGCTCTCTCCACTGTTTCAGGATATAAAGAACCGTGGGCCTTTCCAAAGAAACAAATCCCCAAGCTCACCCAAGACTAAGCCTAAGGGATTTAGAAGGAAACCCCATCTCAGAACAGGTGACTCCATCAAGGACCCAGCTGAAGTGTTTGGGGCATCTTCAAACCCTTTTAGCAGAAGAGGAACAGTTTAGATTCATAGCATTGAAAGTAAGATACCAGCCATGCCAAAGCCAATGGAAGTTTTCTCACTGATTCATCTCATCTAAGGTCAAGGACATGCCATTGTCTCCAGTACTGGCAGGTGTTCATTCAGGTCATGAATCACAGAATCGTATGAGTTGGAAAAGTCCTCAAAGGTCATCGAGTCCAACCGTTAACACGGCACTGCCAAGGCCACCACTAACCCACGTGCCACGTGTCTCTTCAGTCCCTCCAGGAATGGTGACTCCACCCCTGCACTGTCAAGCCAGGGCTTGACAACCCTTCTGCTGAAGAGATTTTTTTCCTAATATTAAATCTAAACCTCCCCTGGTGCAACTTGAGGCTGTTCCCTCTTGTACCATTCCATATTACCTGGGAGAAGGTAACAAGCCCACCTGGCTACAACCTCATTTCAGGGAGTCACAGAGAGTGACAAGGTGCCCCCTGAGCCTCCTCCAGAACTCCAGGCTGAGTCCCCCCAGCTCCCTCAGCCCCTTCTCATCAGACCTGTGTCCCAGGCCCTTCCCCAGTTCTGCTGGACAAGCTCCAGCACCTCACTGTCTTTCTTGGAGCGAGGGGCCCAAAACTCAGCACAGAACTCGAGGTGCAGCCTCAGCAGTGACTGCAGAAGTGGGAAGAGCCAGAGACTCCTCCCAGACAAACACTTGTTTGTTGTGTTCCAGAGAGCTGGTGCCATGGCTGTAAGGCACTGCCTTCAGTCCAGCCCCCTTATCACCACATCTCTCTGCCTCAGCGTGACTGTTTTGCTACATTCAAACCACGAGTTTAACAGAAATTGCATTTCTTAACTGTGAAGTGCATTTTTAGGGCGGAGACTTTTTATCTCCTGCATCTCAGCAACATGGAGCTCAACAGACTCACTTCTGCTTGTGCTCCTCGCTAAGCAAGCAGTAAATATTGCTTGGAACAGGAGATGTTGTGTAACGAATGTCTATACATTAATTACAATAGTGGAATAAGAACTACCAGTTACTGACCAAGGTCTTGCAGGCAGCTCAGAGACATCTCTCGGTGTGTTCACTTGCTGACCCCAGAAGAAGAAGAGCAGTGGGTAAATAACCCAGCAGCAGAGGCCCATGAGCATTTTCCCTTGTTTGGTCATTATGACAGCAGGGTTTGCCCTTGGTTTCAAGAGGAGTGTTGCTGCCACTCCACACCAATGGGATAGAAGTCTCAGAGGATCAGAAACTGGTGCACAAAGCTCAGGGATGTGCACACACACGAGCACCACGGCAAACACGTGCACAAACACGCACACCAAGGCTCTCCTCCTGCACCACGCAGGAATCACAGGAGCTGGGAATGCTTTGGGTAGGAAGGGACCTCAAAGCTCACCCAGTTTCAACCTCCATTCCATGGGCAGGGACCCAACTAGACCACCACAACACGGAATGTGCAGAAGCTACCAGGTCCTGGAGACACGGCAGAGCAAAGAGAGGAGGGGAGCCAAGGCACCACACATGGCCACTGCTCCATCAGCACCCGAGTCCTGGCACAGCCCCCAGCCCCCTGTGCCACCAGCCCCCACCCCAGAGGACCCAGTCTGGCAGGGAGCACCAGGGCATGGGGAGGATCAGGCACATGGAACAGCACAGGAATCACGGAATCTCATCTCACAAGCTCCCAGCAGGCAGGGAGGAAAAGGCCCATCGTTGCATGCCTATCACTCACCCCACTGCACCCCAAAATCAGGCCCAAAGTCACTGCAAAGCCACCAGCCCCCCTCATTAGTTCTCAGGCTCGTTAGGTTATCAGGATCCAACTATTCCCATTAAACAAAATCCACTGGCATGCTCCTTTTGTAAAAAAGTATTAATATTTTAAATTACTATAATTTGTGCTTGGGACTAATAAATCTTAATTATTCAGCAGAAAACAAATTGTAGTGTGGAATTTAATCCCTCATATCTACTCTATCTACTACAAATGAGCTCCCAGTGATCTCAGAATGAGCTCCCTGGCAATCAGCGATGACACGATTTATTTGTGTTACTTTCATTCTCCAATGGGTATTGTCTGAACACCTGCAGTGCCTCTGTTCTCACCTGACTTGTACTATGCTGTGCTGACTGCAATGACATCTGCTGGTGGCTACAAAGCTTCTCAGCTGGCCCAGGTAATGTTATTCACCATAATAAAGGCGCAGCTTTGTGCTCCTGCACTTTTGGTTTTTGTTGTGGGATTCTTTTGCTCCAACTTCGTCCAGAGCTATGGAACAGGATCTATGTGAAAAGGAATCATTCTGCTCCATCTGAGCAAGCTCAGGAGGTGAAACTGCCTGACCCACCCCAGCAGTCCCTGGAGCACTACACTGCTCTGCAAAGTCTCTGTGGTTTCTCCAAAAATCCCATGGGTAAGAAAGGAAGGGGTGGGTTTCACCGGAATGGAAGAGTTTGTGTAATTATAAGTTACAAGATCATGGCAAAATCCCGAGCAAAGAAAGGCATTTCCCGTGGCAGATCTCCAGCAGTTTCAAGGGAAGATAACCTCAGTTCTGTCTGGGTGGCAAAGACACGTGTTGGACACCACAGCAAAGGACCACACGGACTGGGATTCTGTAGGACTCTGAGCCCACAGACTGGCAAACATCTCCCTTGTTCTGGCCCTGGGGCTCTGCTGGCACACGTGCCCTGTCTTCCAGCAAGGCTGCCACTGTGCTGGGGGCTGCTTCCCACAGAGCCCACCAGCTGCTCCACGAGCTGTGCCACATCAGGCAGATGTCAAGGCCAAGTTGGACGGGGCTTGGAGCTACCCGGTTTAGTGGAAGGTGTCCCTGCCCGTGGCAGGGGTTGGAACAAGATGAGTTTTAAGGTCTCTTCCAATCCAAGTCATCCTGTGATGCTATGACTGGGATGGCCCCTGCGCTGCCAGGGCTGTGGGGCCACGGGGCAGTCCCAACCTCCCTGAGGTGCCACACTGCACACCAGGTGCCCAAGCAGCTTTAAAAAAACCCCTTCCTTGTAGGATTTGGGTCTGACTGAAAGCTAATTAACTTTATGCTAATGGCTGAGTCTGAATCCTGGTGCCCTTCATACCATGGTTCCCACTACCAAACCCAAGGTGTGAGGAGACACAGCACCAAAGCCAAGGCATTCCAAAATGCAGAGCCGTGCTGCAGATGCCAATAGGTAAAGGAATTTGTCACAAACAAACCTCCAAACGGGCCAGCACTCAGGGGAGGTGGAGCTTCATGGCATTTTTCTGCTGAGACTGAATTTCTTGTGCTGCTGCTCCACAGACCTGAATGCTGATTGCAACAGCCCTGCCCCGAGCAGGGTAAGGACATGTAAGGAAGCATTTACAGCCACCCCTGCAGATGGGATGTTTTACTAGAAGGGATATGTTACTAGAAGAGAAAAGCTGTTATATAATTTTAAATATTTCTAACAAAAAACTACAGAGTAGAAAGAAGACAGCACAGTCTGATACGACAACTACTCTGCATAAGGGAAATCCTTCACCTTACCCCCTACTACACGTGATGGGACCTCTCTCTTCCGTCATACTGCAATGAGGTAAGAGTTAATTTGAAGTCTGGAGACAGTCACTTCACGTTTTCAACAGGAGGGGGCTGCAGGCAGATTCCTTGCAGGAAGAAACCTCTAAGCCCAGCAGCCACTCAACACTACAGCGTGACCCAGCCACAGTCTGTGGACTTTCAGGTGATGCAAGAAGTGAGATCAGGGCAGGAAGGAGACTGAGGAACATGAAAAAATTGTTCAATTTTGCATGGCATAGAAGAGGACCAGTCTATATGAGTCTGAAAGCTTTGAAGAGCCCGATTTGGAAAATCGAAAGAAATGAAAATAAAATAATTAAATAAGTCAGATGGCAGCCAACAGACTGCTCACCTAGCATTTTCCCACCTCAGGCAGGAGCTCTGATTAATGCTAATTAGCTTATCTTCACATTAGATCCTGATGATTCATCACTTACTACCCCAGGAATTATGACGCACTGGAGAGAGATATATTTGTAGATTCCATGGGTGTATGCCATGTCTGGAACACTTAAATGATTTTGGCATGAAAAGGGACCAACCACAAGCCCAGCTAATCAAACCAGCATTTCTCAACCTACACCTTCCAGTAGTTATAAAAAAGATTCAGAGCAAAGACAAGGCTATGGCACTGAAGACAAATTTATCTGCCTCATCAGTGGTGCAGAATCTTTGCAGAACAAAGGGCTCTACCGGCAACCTGCCAGGAGCCTGTGGCTGCTCCTCGTTTGCATAGAAATTTAAAAAGAATTTTAATAAGTGTTAAATGCACATGATTATTTCTTATTTATAGCTGAAAGTAGGTGTATGCAGCGTTTTACAAAACACAGAGAAAAGAGAAAGCACCTTTGGAAGTCTGAATGGAAATAAGTGGAAAAACCTGTGGCCGCTTCACTGGACTAACTTTTGGGTCCGTGGCTTTGCTCCCCCGTGGCCACGGGCACAGCGGGGCCAGGTTGAAGCCCCAGCCTCCTCCTTTCACATGTGATGCATCAAATGAGAAGGGATGTGCTCACAGCTGTGGGCTCCTCCCTGGAGAGTGTGCAGATGGCCAGACTGTCACTCACAGCGGGCTGGAGCGGAGCACTGCATCTCACACAGCTTTGGGGAGGGCTCTGCAACACCCGCGGTGCATCTGGGATGGACTGTGGCCTCAAGGTGCTTTGCACTCAGTTGTGAGCAAGCATGCAAACAGCCTGGAGCTTCTCTTCTTCTGATAGTTCTGGAACTGTTGATTACATACATCTCAAACCCTCTTTTTTATGTAAAAGAGCAGTAGCTGTCAATGTCTTCCAACTGAAATATAATATTCTATTCTATTCTATTCTATTCTATTCTATTCTATTCTATTCTATTCTATTTCCTATCCTATCCTATCCTATCCTATCCTATCCTATCCTATCCTATCCTACTCTATTCCTCTCTCCTGAGCAGTTGTCACTGAGCTGCAAGAAAGGAAGGTCATTCCCTCACACTCACTGCACCACCAGGACCAGCCACCTGCCTGTGTTTGTTGTAAGAAGGATGGAACAAAACAAAAAACAAGCTGAAATTTTCTGTGGAGGTTGAAGATTCAGTTGTCTTTCAAAAGCAATGTGGAGTCATGAAACAGAAGAGATCAAAGACTTGTTTGCAAACTTAAGAGCTATTATTGGATACAGTCCCTTCTTAGTCAAAGCATCTTTATCTCTTCTGGAATTCAGAATATTTTCCTCAGAAACAGATCCTTGCACCACTGCAGAGCTGCACTCCATCAAACATCTTATTTACAGGTTAATTAAGGAAACTGTTCTTGCCCAGTCACAGTGATGACATCAGATACTCTTCCTTGAAGCCTGTTTTTTCCAAGGAAGGCTTTTGTCAGACTGTGCACCTCTGGTACCAATGTTTGTTTTACCCATGTGAGACTGGCAGGGAAATGTGGGACAGGACACTCACGACCCACTGGCTTGGGACAGCAGCACTAGTGGCCAACTAGACATGCCAAACTGACAGCACTTCCCATTTCTGACTAGCTCACGGCTCCTGAGAAACATCAGCCCAAACTAAATCCTGAACTGAATCTGGAGAACAACATGAGCCCCAGACCCAACTCCAGTCCCAGCTCATGGCACTGTGGATCTTACTGTAGTTTTCCACCCAAATAAAGCATTCCAGCAGATCCACCTGGATTCATCTGGATTTAAGGCAGGCTGTATCCAGCTTCCACCTTTATGGCTAGGGTGAGAGTTTTGGTTAGGATAGTATGGACAAGGGGAAGGTGATGGTGGTGAGGCTGGAGCAGGTGTCAGGATTATAATCCAGGTCAGAAAGAACAGATAAACAGAGTCATGAGAAGGTTCAGTGGAGGAGGACGAGCAAAGTATGAGGAGGGGACACGGAGCTCTTCAAGGTAATTTTCCTCTGGAACTGGTGATGGCTACATGAGCTTGGAAAGGTCCGGAAGAATCTGACGGGCTAGGATAATAGAGGGATTTGGGGGAGATAGCATCAAAAGTGAAAACTCATATTGAGACAATCTGTGACTCCTCTGAAATCTGGGGTCACCAGGAGTCACTGGAGCAGCGAACAGGTTGAGGGTGAGGTCAGGGTTAGAGTCTGCATCTGACAGATTACATGGTGGACTCAGAATGTTCTGCCACAAGTGGAGACACTGTATTTACTCTGGGAACTGGGAGAGGTTTCCAGGGCTGCCATTGAGTGTAGGATTAGGGCTGGAATCAGAAGAAACCACAGAGATTGTACTACAGGCATCACTAAAGCAACCTGAGAACTGCTGAGTGCCCTGGGCCACGCTTCCAACCACAGCCAGGGAGGCACTGATGGCCAAGGCTCAAGGCAGCAGGTAAAGCTCAAAGTGCCAACTGAATAGTATATCATGGGAATCCAGGAGCACCTACACTGTCTCATAGCTTTTCTCAGCCAAATCTTAATCCTAAAATGTTCCCCTCCTAGTCAGCATCTCCCAGCAGCCCATATCCCCATGCAGGTCATTGCTCTGTCCTGGTTCCCAAGTTCCCTTCCAGTGTTATGTCTCTACGAGCTAAACCTTTATCCCAATATATGTCTTACCCTAACTCAAAAAACCAGGTTTCATTTTTTTGCTGAATTGTACATTCAAACCAAATCCTCACAAAACTGCTGCCACGTGAAAGGCAATCGTGTCCTGGTTCCCCCAGCTGATGTTGTGTAGCCAGCTCACCGTGGCTCTTTGTGCTAATGAAGCACATGAGGAGTAAACAAGAATGAGAATCCCCACACAGAACCTGCTTCCTCCAGGGCAGGCTGACTGACCTGTGAAACCCACACGGGCTGTGTTACCCTTCAACACTGTGGGAGGAATCAAAAGTAAAAGCAATTGTGAGGGAAGGCAGTTCCTTCACTCACCCCATGATGATAAACACATCCAGGTGTACTTTGCACAGATCTGTCTGTACTGGGAGGTCTCTTTATTTCCCAGTTGCAAGGAGGAAACTTTCCATTTCGGATGATGCATTGTAAATGTGGTCAACCATACTTTTACACCTGACTTTTTGAGTAACAAACAAATAAAACCACCACTGAGATTTGCATCCTGGCCTTGTTTCACAGGCCCAAGTCATTGGAAAACAGGCAGCAGCTGTAACTCTGCTGCTAAGGAATGAGGCATGAAAGGATTCTTGAGCCTCCTTGCATTTTTGGGTGTTACTACCTGGCTCTTGATCCTCATCATGTTTGGAAGCAGAGCAGAGGCAGACTAAATGACTTCGGTGCACAAGTAATCTTTCCTGTCTCCCTTAGCTCCTGCAGAAGGGCCACACTCTGCCCCCTCCGAGCTGGAAATAGTGTCATCCACATGGGAGGCTGAACTGAGCAGGTCTTGTATGAACAAAAGCAAGGAAGATTTTCATGCACCTACAAATTAAAGACTTAGAAAGACTTCAACTTGCCTATTAAGATTTGTAGGATCCCAGAATGTTTCAGGTTGGAAGAGACCTTAAAACTCAACTTGTTACACCCCCTGCCACGGGCAGGGGTACACCTTCCATCAGTCCAGGTCACTCCAAGCCCCGTCCAACCTGGCCTTGGACACTTCCAGGGCTGGGGCAGCCACAGCTTCTCTGGGCACCCTGTGGCAAGGCTGAGCACCCTCTGGGTTAACAGAGGTTAAAGTGTGTCCAGGTATGTATGGAATAGGGCTGAGGTCCCCTCCATGAGCGCTGAGTCCATCCCACCACGGCAGTGAGCTCCTGACATGTAGAACCTCCCTCCACAGCTCAGGGCGCCAGAGCTCTGCTCACCCACTGCTCCAAGGTGGGCACAAACTGCTGCTCAGCACAACCCAACTGCTCTGCAAACCAAAGTGGTCCAAGGACATCACCCTCCAGCAGCCTGGGCAGGTGTGTTTATCTGAATTTGTCTGTGCACACACTGGGGAAGTTAATTTTAGTTTCAGGTCTGAAATTCTTCACTGCTCGAGCTACACACTCTCCTGTCTTTGGTCTGTGTGTAGCCAAGTTCAGGTGAAAAACACCATGTCTGTATTTTCCATGGTAAACCACACAGGGTTTAAACTCCCATCACTGTATTTGCAAACATGCAACTTCTGCATGCACCGAATCCTGTTTCGTTTGAAACCCTCACCCCCAAAGTGTCTGACGTCAGAAAAAAGAAAGTTAAATTCTCGACCACAAGCAAAAAAAACCTCACACTGGCCCCACTGTATCCTGTGCACCATTAGAGAAATTGGAGCCTGTGTTTTGATTTCCATGCCATGTTGTCTTTCTGGTCTGGCTAGGCTTGGTCTAGACTGTATTCTGAGCAGAAGGAGAAGCTAATCCTTCAGCACCCTCCCCCTGTGCATCCCTGCGATGCGGGATGAGCCCAGGCGTTCTCAGGAACAGGAGCAGGAATAATCACCCTCCAGGACCACACACTAATTTGTTCTGCTCTGCTCCTAAATTCAGCCTCTCTGCTTCAATTACTGCTCTTCTTTTGCACCCAACCCACAGCATGTTTTGCAGGCTGGGTATTTCAGGCTCTCCAGATCCTAATTCCCATGTCTGCTCCTGACTTCCCATGCTACAGGAGCCTTTTCTTTGCTCTATACATTGCCTGTAGAATAGAAAGCAAACCTAGGGCTCTAAAAACACATTTTACCACCCAGACACTTCATTATATCGCTCCCTTTTAGCAGGTGCTTGAAACAGAAACGTTTGACTGATGGAAAAGAAGATTAATCTAGTTGTGAATGACCAGATACTCTCATTAGCACTGGCTGACAGGCTTTTCTTCAGAAAGTTGCGCCACTGAATCTGGCTTACCTACATTCTTTGTAGGTAATGTAATCCTCATTTAAAAAAGAGTTGTGGCTATCCAGCATCACTTGGTACCTCCCTTCCACGAAGAGCAGAAATTAAGACTTTATATAGTTGGTTTGCCCTCTATGACACGGTACAGGCTTAGTTCATCTCGGCAGGAGTGAACTAAAAAACGGGGAGGGGGGGAAATGAGGTGAATTCCCCGTCCCAGCTTCTCCAGCATCAGCAGTGTGACAGCTCCAGGCAACAATGCCCAGCATCTGGGGACAGGATGAATTTGGGATCCACCCGTCCCTCTCCACAGCTCCAATACCTCCCTGCGTGCTCCCTGTGAGTAACCAGCATTATACCCTGTCGACTCATCCATTACTCACCAGTAAATCCATGTGTGGTGGCTTGGAAATGCAACATAAAGAGACGTTTTTATATAAATATCTGTCTAAATGTGTTGCTGAGAACACTAGCCCGAGTGAAAAGGAAAGCAGTGTGCAAGGCCAGGTTAGCACGTTTGCTGGGAGGGCACAGGAGTCATTCCCAGAGATTCTAAGGAGTGGCCCACTGCTCGCTGATGGATCATCTCCAGGCATTTGCACTCCTACCCGGGATTACAGCAGCTCAAGCTTCTCCTCTCTCTGGTTTGCCTTTTTTTTTTTTTGGGTGACCCAGCATCTGTTTGGATCTCCACAGCTGGGGGAGGAGATCATTTCACCCGTGCTCTCTCCATCAGGCAGCAGAGCTAACTCCCTCCTTTTCAGCTGATTCCACCCATCCTCTTTGCAAGAGAACCCCAAAATCTCTGTGAACCTGCTGTTAAGGGAGCAGGAAAGCAGAGACCAACACCCAGCAGCTCTCAGCATGCTCTGCTCATAATTTAAGCAGCCGAATTTAAAGAAACGCATCAGAGTGGCAACACTTTGCGCCTTTCCTGCTCTCTCCGGCTCCAAAGCTCACAGAACGTGTTCTGTCTCAACCAAATGCCCCCAGGGGCAGGGCAGAGTGAATCACCCGGAATAGCACCTACGTCCTACAACCCGAGTGACAAAGCCGGCAGCCACTCGTGCTGCTCGTGGGAGCCAGGACACGGCACACGCGTGGGACACAGAGATGGACAGAGCTGAGAGCAGACGCTCCTGCCGGTGCAGCGAAGGCGGCGCTGCGGCAGCGGGCGGGGCGCGGCGGCACCGGAGCGGCACCGGGGATCGAGGGCGCTGCCGGCCGGGACTTTGGGACCCGGACACTGCTACCCCTGCACTGATTGCCCGTTTCGCAAGCTGCTGCACCTGCTCCCTTCATGTGCGATCCGTCTGCTGTCAGCACTCCGGGAGTGGGAACAAGGAGAGGGCAGAGCGGCCCAGGGATGCTCCCCAGGAGCGAGGGCTCAGAGCCGGGTGGGACAGGGATGCAAGAGAAGGATGCAGTGGGGACACAGTCCTCGGCCCCACGAAGATGCACATAATCCCCCCATTGCCACGCTAACCTCTATCTTCCCCCAAGGAGGGAATTCCTTTGAGGACTGGGGAAATCCCACAGCATCACTAGACTTTCTGGGAAGGCTGGAGGATAAAAAAGGCACCTGTCTCCATTCAAGTCTGTAAAGCCTTAGAGGCCTCTTTGCCAGCAGAACATCAATGAAATAATACTGAGTGGTTTGTGGGATTGGGATAATTTTATGTAGAGGCATTTTGAAAAGGCTGGATCACCACCACCTGGCAACAGTGTGAGTCAAAGATACACCTGAAATCCTCCCCAGTGGCAGAAGAAGTGCTCTTAGCACAGCAACGTGCTTAAAAGGAGATAAATTTACAGCTGCTTTCCAAAAGAAAGTAATTAACTATTTTGTCTTAATTCAGGTGGATGAGCATCAGGAAATGACTCTGGAAAATGCCCATATTGGGTTCCAGGGTTGTCAGCCTGTGATTTCATTATGCAATTCCAAGGCTGTTTTTTCAGCGTTAGTCATGCAAGCTTTCTCTGGGATCTGAATGTCAAGCTGGGTCAAGCTCTCTCCTTCCTCCACATGGTCACCATTTCTAAGGACTATATAGGTCAGATTCTGTGCAGACACTCCTGCAAAGCTATTACTTCAAATTATACATCAATTACGCATGTAGAATTTAGCAACTCTTCCTTTTAAATGCACGCTTGCTTCAGGACTTTAAAACTCCCAGTATCTGCAGGAAAATATTTTGCCTTACAATTGTTGTCCTGAAACCAGACAGGACCAGCAGAGACCCACAGTTGTCTTCTTCAAGGAACTGTGCAGTGGCCTTTGGAATACAACTCTGACGGTCACAGAGACTCAGAAAATCTCAGCACCACAGTTGCTCCTAACACCAAGGGGAAGGCAGAGAACTGAATGGACAGAAAAGCTACTGATGTTTTCAAACTGAACAAAGAGATGTTGATTTAGAGCTTTCTACTTCTTTAACAAGAACTTTTAGCTCCAACAATGTAAAAAAAATGTACAGCGAAGAAAGCAACGTTCACATGGAACTCAGGTAGAGCTGGAGAGGCTGGATTAGAGTCAGGATCTAAAGAAAACATTAAAGAATCATATTTCTTGCTTTGCATAGGGCAGTGCACATGAAAAACCACCTAAAGCACAGAAATAAGCATAATTCATTTTCTTTCACCTAATCTGGTCATCTGCAAAGAGACCTGGGTAACATTACACATATGGCAAACCAAAAATGTAAGAAGGCAAGTGCAGCCAAGAATTCCAACAAGTAAATGAAGAAATTCAAGCAGAATGAGAAGAAGATGAAAGAGAATTTCCAAATGACGCCGCTTGGAGCTGCTTGCAGACCTTCACAGCATCATGGCCTGGTTGGTTCCAACAGCAGGACACGAGATTTTACCACTCCTGTGTTTTCCCTTCATCAACTGGAGATTATGGACTTGTGGGCTAATTAACAAGAACTAACTCTCTTGTATTGTTGAAGCTCAACACTGACAAAATGACAGAAATTGTGACTGGTCAAGCAAGAAAAGCCTCATGTGAGATGCAGCCAGCCTCAAACTGGGGGGCAAAGGTGCCCCCGACCTTGCAAAGCAAGATTTCACTTAGTGTGATGCCCTGACTGCCCACACTTGGAGCGCAGCACATGGCAGGCTCCTGGTGCATCTGGAGAACCCACCACGAGCCCCGCCAGCTCCCAGACCACATGAATCATGCCTTGGAGTCTCAAATTCAAAACATGCAAGACAAATGATCCCTTTTGATACCACAAAGGTCCTAAAATGTCCCTGGGACTGGGATTTAGCTTTCACCACTCTGTCTGTGCATAAAGTCCCCTCCCAAGTTCCAGTCTGCAGTGTCTGGAAGAGCTGGGGCTGTGATGGGGTGCACCAGGGTCACTGCCTGGGAATGTTTTGGACATGTAATGATAAAAGGCAACTCTTTCTTTCCAACAAGTTCTTTCCAACTCTTCAGAGATAGAGGTGTTGGGCTTGTGAGGAAGTGGAGAATTCACAAGCTAATTTAGCAAAGAAAAGGAAGTTTGAGAGGCTTTGTGGTAAAGTCAGTTAAAGCAATGGCATAGTACTGAGGTAAAATAACTGAAGATACAAATCCCACATCCACTAATCTCTGTTTAATCAATGCTATTGAAAGAGCCTGAGACAAAAAGTGTATCTTTCATGCTGACAAAACCAGACATTCGTGGGTCTTGAGTGCTGCAACACATCATTGGAAATGTTACATCCTGCTGAAATAGCTCCAGTTTAGCAAAAATTTTAAACTGTTATGAATACTTCTGTCTGCTCAAGAAAGGCATAAGAGTGGTTGTTACTGCAATCCAACAGGACTTATGCAGCAGAGACCCCCAGGTACCCAGTCAGCTAAGCTTTTATGCAGCAAAGCAAGAAAATGTACAACTCAAGTCCTTGGTCTTGCCCGTATAAATCCAACACTTGCAAATACAGATAAATAATTGTAGGCACCCATGGTTAGGTTGGTTTCCACAGGACCATCCACACCTGTGAAATCCTTTCCTACGACAGCACCTGCAGGTCTGGGCCTTACACACAGTGGATACTTTGAGAGCCTTGCCCATGGAAGAGGCAGAAACCAACGATTTGGCAGCCCAAGGCATTTATGGGCACTGGTGCCCACACAAATCAGATGAGACCTGAGTTTTTAATAACTAATACATTGGCTGTGCTGCTTGGACTTGGAACAGCCACAGGGTGTCCAGAGAAGCTGTGGCTGCCCCATCCCTGGAAGTGTCCAAGGCCAGGTTGGATGGGGCTTGGAGCCACCTGGGCTGGTGGAAGGTGTCCCTGCCCATGGCAGGGGGGCTGGATGAGCTTTAAAGTCCCTGCCAACCCAAACCATTGTGCGATTCTGTGATTTTGGGACCTTGACAGCCTGGATTCAGTACTGAAGAGAATTAAAGAACTGAAAAGGGATTAAATCAATATAATATGCAACCATGAAACAGTTGCCTGCAGAACTTTATCTAAAAACCTACACAACTTTCAGAGAATGATTCCTTTAGTTACAAGCATGTTGACCAAGGTATGGAAAGGGAAGAATTCTCTCCCTGAATTGTATTAGAGAATTACACTCCCTGTCACAGAAGTCTGTAGGCTAGGAAAGAAAAACCATAAAAGGATGATCTTAGACCCTTTGGGAGCCTTGCACATGGGCACCTACTACTTGAAAGTAAGTTCCTTAGGAATCTGAGGACATGGCTCTTTTTTTGGGAATAATTCACAAGCAACAAGAATAGCCAAGAAGTAGGAAGAGCTGCTGCTGGAGAGAGCACAGCAGTGGATCAGATGAACCCGAGGAAAGCTCAGAGCCCCAGGATAATGAAGCTTCAGGGCTTTCCCAGCTGCTGACAGCACACGGAGCATGCCCCTGCCAGCTCACACCAGCAGAACACCCAGCCCCAGCCACAGAGGGAGCTACCCAAGGATGTCATGTTCCACCTTTGGAGCGAAAGAAAACAAATTACCCACCAGCAAAGAGATAATTTTTGCCACTAGCGTGTTCTGCAAGTGTAGGATACAGCACTCCCAGCTTCTGCCTTTACTTGTCATTTTGTGTGCAGAGATAAAGCACTTCTGCACAGCCCTTACACTAAAGGCAAATTGTAAATGCAGGGTTATAATTTATTTATGTACATTAGAAACCAGCTAATTTGCACTAGTGACTAGATACCCTATTGGAGGTTTTCATATTTTATGAATCAGCAAGCGAGCTAATGAACAAACAATTAAAGAGTGAACAAAGAAATGTACTTTGTTTGTTACTCTCAGTGAGTTCTAATAATACATTATATTAGTGAATACATTTGGTTCAAGTGATGCAGTCTAGACAGTAACCCACACCATGTGCTGGGATATTTTAGAAAAGAAGGGAGATGTCTGTGCAGGGTGTGATAATGAGAAGGAAGGCAGGGATGTGTGTGCTGGTGGGCAAACCCAAGGCAGGCAGGGAAGCTCTGCTGCCACTTCTGCACCCCAGCCATCCTTCCACCAAACAAGCCCAGCAGCCCCACCAGTGACCAGCAGCTCCACTAGTGACCAGTGGCTTTCTGGGCCAGCTATAAAGCCAGAAAACACTTGGACTCATCTGACAAAACATTCGAGCAGGAGGAAGTGGGGTGTGTGCAGAAATACTCCATTACATATTGTAATGGCAGACATTAATTCAATGTTAATAACACTTTGCACTTTTCAATCACATATTCTAAAACCCTTTAGATAGGTGGGGAAGCATATGGCTGATGATTACTGGGCAGAGCCCAAAGGTGTATTTTTCCCTTAGGCACGAGGAGATGAAGTGACTTGTCAGAGTGGCAGAGCTGGGAAGGGAATCTACATCTACCCACTTCCAGACCTACATTCCCATCTAGTTACCAGAAAGAGGAGTTAATTTAAATATTACCGTTTGCTGACCTACTTACAACGCTACCATCAAAACTTGGAAGCTGTGATCAAGTATATTCCCCTCTATACTTGGGCTTTTTTAGGATAACACTATCTTTGAAGTATGCCTTTCAGCTGCATTAAACATATGGATCATTATTATTTGCTCCACTTTCTTAACGAGTCCCTGTTTGCTGCGATTCAGCCGCTGTAGACTCTGGATAGACTCTCAGCCTCACAACCCTGAAAAACCCTTTCCCAGCACAGGGATTGTTACTTCACCCCGTGGCCACTGTCACACCCTGCCCGAGGACTCAGCGGTACCCAAAGACGCAGCCCCTGAGCAGGAAGAGCAGAAGAGTGTGACTATTCCTGTACCTGCTGCTGTTTGTCCTCTTCTCCCGGGTTTTCCTTCTAAACAACCTTCTCCCTCCTCAGCCAGTCCATCCTCAGCACTCAGTGGGCCACTTTGTCACCTTTCATTGTCAGCCTTCCTCCCTTCACCAAAACCCCAAACTCTTTCCTGCTCGCAGAGACAACTGCAGGCACAACCGAATGTCAACAACCACAGCAACGTGAGACACGGGTTCGCATCACCCCGTGCCCCCTTCCTTGGCGGCAGCATCACCACCACAGCTCCGGGGGTCCCGGTGCCCCAGAGCCCACCAGGCACCCCGCTGCCAGGCAGGGCAAAACCCCGACGGAAGTTTAAGCCACTGTGCTAGATTCAAAAGCTGATAGCGAGACTTTGCTGTCAGAGGACAAGAGGAAATGGTCAGCGCCGTGCCCAGCTTTGAGGGCTGACCTTCCTAAGTAGGTCACGTCGCGGGGACGGGGAGGGGAGGGGAAATCAAGGGCAGTTGACCCGACTCCGGCAGAGCCTCGAGGGTACGGTCACCCCGACCACGCCGCCGGGAGAGCCGCCCTGCACAGCTGCCTACGGCCACGCAAGGGCAAAATCCCACATTTAATCCCCTGGGCAGTTCCACCCCGAGCAAAACGCCGTCCCCAAACCTCCGGGAGCGTCTCCGGGAGCCGTTAGCCGTCCTCAACCCCATCCACGCTGTTTACAGACATTTTATCGAGGTGCACCAGGTGTGGATGCGGTTACCGACTTCGAGACTGTTTACCTCATCCTCCCCCCTGCATCACACTGTCACCAGCTGTATAGAAAAATCAGATAACGATGGTACTCCGGTCACAGGCAGCTCGGGCTCTGCACCCTCCCCTCACACATGCACTGGAGGACGCGATGCATGCACAATCCTCGCAGCAAACCACACACGAGCTGCTGCAGCAATTAAATATCGGCCTTATCTCATTTTCTGCTGAAGTAAATGACACTGAATTTTTTATTTTTTTTTTACCCTTTTCAAAGCTGATACACAAATGACAGGATGTTGTTGAAGGAAAATATGAGCTTTCATAAGCTATTATTATTAGCACGTGTGCACCTCTCTGCTGCTTTGATCTCACTGTAGGTTTGTGTTTATTTCTCCCGACTCTGTAGGGACTGAACTCAAACCCGATGTCTGCTCCGATAGAGATCACGAACAATTCAAGCTGGATTTGTTAGCCACAACATCACGGAGCTGGAGCTCTGGGATAATTAGCAGGGTGATATTTGCCCGAATACACTCCATGTTGTAGTTTTCCCAAAGTCTCTGGGCCGTGACAAGGTGTTTGCTGTGAAACGGAAGGGCGGTGATGTGTACTGAGTAAGAGCCCTTTGATATTTCACATGTAAGTTAGAGCATGTTCAGGTTTTGTTTGCAGCGGAACTGTGCTGCTTCTATTGTTTTCCCAGCAGAAAAAAAAAGGGCAGTGTTCAAAAAGAACCACTGCAGGCTGCCCTAAAAATGCTGTCAAGGATTCACAGCCATCTCAGCTGGCTTTAGTGACCAAAGTAAGTTTATCTAGGTATAGGGCTTTTAGTACTTTGGCAGGCAGCACAGAGTCAACCCTGCTGCAGAGAAGGAATTCCCAGGGTGGTTCTGCTTCAGTCATCAGGGAAATCCTCTGTTGAACTCTAATCCATTGCACCTCCACAAGCTCTCTGAAGGCAGGGGAGTTGTACAGGGAATACTCAGGGTGTGATTTGCTAGTGATGCACAGAAAGAAAAAAACCTAACTTGTCTTTTAGTCCCTGGATTGAACAAGCAAGGCCAGTGACCAGAAATAATCAAGCAGCTTTTCAGATAACAAATATGATTCTATTACAAATTAAATCCTGGGGACTCAAGGCCAGGTTGGGTGGTGCCCTGAGCAACTTGATCTAGTGAGTGTCCACCCTGCCCATGGAAGGGAGGATACAATGAGGTGGTCTTTAAGGTCCCTTCTGACCCAACCAATTCCATGATTTCTGGGACTCGATGACTCCAGCACCCAGCAGGATCCACTTGTGCTTGGTGCTGTGCAGACTTAGAGGAGCAGAGCCCTTCAGGCATCTGCAAACAACCCCATTCACCAAGGCAAAGGAGGGGAATGAGTTGAAGAGAATAAAGTAACAAGAATGGGACAGGTGTTTTATCCACTGGCTTCATGCATGATTAGACAGTAATTTTAGTGTGCACTTTAAGCCCAACCATGCTCTAACACATCAACAGGCCACGGGAGGCAGCACACGGGGACAAGCACTGCAGTGGTGGGAGACTCAGGTCTGGAGGAGGGACTATTCCGTGGGGTGCTACAACCCTCTCCTTTGTGTCCACAGGGCACACAGACATGCATTAAACATACCCCTGCAAAACGGGGAGGCTGATGTGTTTTTAAAACCCTGCTCAGCTCACTGACCTCCAAAGTGCCCCACCAGCGTTTGCAGTCCCAACCAAGCTGGTGGCACGTCAGGGCTTGGGCAAAGCAATGCCACCAAAGTCTCAGTGAATGCCACCAGGTCTGGTGGTGACACACAGGTGGCAGGAGGCTCATAGTGCTGGCACGGATCTGCTGCAGAACCAGATGTTTGTACTAAAGGGGGATGGCAAACTGTGCAACAGCAGCATAAGGAGGCTGGAGAGAACCATGTGAAAAGTACACCAGGGAGAAAAAGCACATCAAGGGAAAAAAGATATTCTTGATGAATGGCTTTGTGAAAATTCTGACCTGGTGAAAAGCGTTACTTTATCAACAAGTGGAGTGAAAAACAAACACTGAGCACAGACAGTTTTCAAAAAACACCAAAGACAAGAAGTTTGCAGAACTCTGAAAATTCCCTAACGACTGTGGAAAAGGAATTGGGAATGGCAGCAATCACAGGAGACAGCGGCTGCCAGCGCTGCTGAGTGATATTTACATCAATGTCCTGCCAACAATACCATTACTGGATTATCAGGGCGGATTAAGCCTTTAGCCAATTACCCCGACTGGTAAATTGTAGATTGTCTAGACTTTTTTATGTTTAACAATATGCATGAAGTTTCTCTTTATCGCTACAGCATCACACGATGCTCGTGTGGGATGTAATCCTGTGCTTCCCTGGGAGGTTCAGGTGAGCCCTGCCTGCAGCTCTGGGTTGCCTTAGTGTGGCCCTGTGCACAGACACATTTCTTTCAGACAGGGTTCTCATAAATTCAGAACGACTTCCAAATTTCTTGACTAGGAGATCAAAGAGCCAAGCATTTGCTTCGTGCCATCTGGGGAGCTGCTCGACAGGGCAACGCAGTCTGGGGAGGGGGGAGGAGAAGAGAAAAAAGAAAGTCTTGGAGATTATGCCCTCAAAAACAAACTCAAATGCCACCCTCACATTAAAAAGCACTGGTTGGCAGTAACAATTAATTTCTTAACTGAAACCCGCCCAACTGTGTCCAAGTGTTTTAATTTGCCTATTGCTACAATATGCAAGGGAGCTGGCAGTAATGGATTTGCAATTAAAACTAAAACTGGCAAAGAAATCGCAAAGCTGGCAAAAGAGCTAATCTGCAAGCCATGATCACAAGATTACGAAGTGTTTATGCACATGCTAATTACCCGAGCACATCGCTGAGAATGGCTTGTAGGAGACAACTCCGGGTTTGCGTGATCCAAATCCCTGGATCCCCACGGCCAGCCCAGTCGGCATCCTACCTGCTTCCCACAGCTCCCACGGGCTGGGGAACACAAGGAATCACCATGGTCCCTGTGTGCAGGCAGGAGAGGGACAAGGCACTGACAGGCAGAGGGCCCCTGTGCCATCCCACATCACAGCTGGGGAAGGATGGATGGACGGCAGTCGCCTCTCAGGCGGGGAAATGCCAGCGGGTCACCGGGAGCCACATCCTCGACCGGAACATGGAGCCCATTGGTGTGAAATAAAAATCACCCTGAATAAAACAGCACCCACTTATTCACCCTTTCATCCTGCTATCCCTTGGCTCTACAAATAGTTACTCCAGCAGGTCCTGGAGATTGCTGGTCGCACAGTGCATGGCCCCACGCTGCCACCTCCGAGGGCAAACAGGCACCCACTGCCACGGGCATGAAACCTTCACAAATTACCTGCAAAGGACAGGCTGGGAAGGGAAAAGGGCTTAAAAAGTGATCAAACATCCGTGCAAATAGCTCATAACAGCAAGCGACAGTGGTCAGGGGCACCGTGAAGAGCAATTCTGAGCCACAGGAGAGGATTTCAAGGAGAAAACTGAGTGGAAGAGTAGTCCCAGAATAAAAGGCTGCTGGGAAAACTGAGATTCTTTAATATATAGGATTAAAAATTGCCAGTATCCTCAGGGAGGAAATGCAAATGGGGTTCAGACCATTTTTTCCATAAAAATTAGGAAGGAGAAAGAATAGACTTTGAAGTTCAACATGTTAGCAAATGAAAGCAACAGCAAAGGAGACACAAAGAGAAAGCAAGCCCTGGACGCCTGGAATTATGTCTTAAACACTTGGTACCGAAAGACAGAACCTGAGGTGATGAGGAGACTTCCCTTTATGCCATACACAGATCCCAGAAAATCTCTAGATTAGAAACTGCCTGAGAAAAAAGGTATTGCACAACCAGGGCAGGATGGAGTTCAGCACCCAAACGGGACTCTTCCTGCCTTTATTCAGTCAGCCCGGGATGGTGAGGCCGTGAGGAGCACAGCAAGGAACAACACACAGTGTGTATGCCAGGCTGCTCTTGGGTCTGTGGAGCAGGGCAAGGGTTTCTGCATGTTCTCTTTGTTCTATGAAATGGTGGCTGGAGTTGGCACGAAAGGAGGAGACAGCTCATGGACATCTATGGAGATGTCAGAAATCCAACAGGCACCTCTGCAGAGATCTGCAGGCTCGGCTGTGTTGAGGGGGACTGATCATTCCTGACACCCTCACGAAAGCCAGACAGTTAGACCAGGCTGCTTGGAGGTGGTGAAGGACGAGGAGGACACCACAAGGACACACAGCAATAGATATTGCTGGGTCAGGCAGAGGATGGATGGTCTCTGTGGTGACTCTATCAACGGTCTCGCTCCATTTGGGGAGGTGGCTGACATGGGCAATTTGTATGTGGCTGGGGGTCATTCCAACCTGTGTACTGGGGTAAGGCAATCACAAAGCCAGTTCAGCCCATCATTACTGGTGGCCGTGGAATGCCATGTGTCAGGAAATGGCACTCGACCATCACTGATGCCGATAAACACCATGGAGTTAATTGGTGCTACAGAAAGGGTGGTTCAAGGGAGAAGTGCTTCAAAACTTGGCTTGGAAATTAATTTATCCATTCCCACCTGGAATGCACTGTCAAGCAGTTAATGTATGCACAGCCATTGGGGTAACTGAGTGAAACTCAGGAGTTCACCGACTAGAGGAGACGATACACCATGAGAGAGCAAAGATGATACAAAATTGGGTCCTTCAGACTATGAACTGCAGGACCCTACAGCTGCTCTCTGCTCAAAGTGAGATGTGTGGACTCTAAAGATTATAATAACACAAAGTCTTTCTTTTTTTTCCATTTTTTTTTTTTTTTAAATACATTAGGGAGAATTTTTTCCTCACATCCAGGGATTTGGTTCACTCTTCTGTACATTTAATCCAGCATCTAGGCCAGGCTCTGCTGCTGCTAGAGTCTGCCATTCTGCCTTCTACAAGGAAAGCCCCACATACAACTGTTGCCTACTTAAAGTCATCTCCAAACCAGTTTAATAAAAGCTGACTGCATCTGCTTCCATGTTATTAGTTCTGCCCCAAAACTCTGTTCCTGGCAACACAATGTTCCACGCTAATGAGCCAAATCTTCCCCTCCCATGGCAGTACTCCTAAACCTCCACACCATTCAGTTCACAAAGTTACCACCCTGTTTTCCCCTCGGGGGAGGGAAGGATTGCAGCTGCAGAGGGGGTTCTTCAAATAATATGAAGGCCAAAGATCTGTGGGAAAATCTGCTCTCAGACAAATAGCACTTGGGGGCATCTGCAGAGAGAACCAGCCCCTCTTTACTTCTGTCTGGGTCCCACGTCCTTCTGGCAGCAGAGTTTTTTTATGAACCAGGCTGCCATTAATCCCCTGCCAGTTCCTACACCCTACCATCCTCTGTGGGCAGACAGCCCCGAGTGGGAGATAATGCTGCAGGGAAGTGGTATTTACTGCAGCTGGATTTTGTGGCCTTTTGGGAGAGTTTCGGCTCGGGGCAGTTATTTCTCACCCGCTCCTGCTGCAAAAAGGAGGGATTTAGTGCAGATCAGGGTGACTTTTCTTGGCTCCTTTTCCAGTGAATTTTCACCCATTCTTGCCCATTTTCTCCCTGCAGCCCTGAGTGTGAGGTAAACAGTGATGTGAGGCTGTGGCACTGCAGATGCTGCCCCGATTAAAGGGAAATCAGATAACTCATTACCTAACTGAAACTCACTGCTAGACTTCTGGAGAGAAGAGATAACATCTGAGAGCTGCAGGACTCTGCTGCCCTGGCAGACACCCTGTGGCACCCCGGCTGAGCTGGGGGGGCTGCACCCCGGTCTCCTGCCCACCCACCTCCACACCTGCAGTGGAGAGAAGTCTAAGGATGTGGAGATTCTGGGAGGCAGAAAGGGAGATGCCCAGGATGGGGAGATGCCTGGGGTGCAGAGATGCCCAGGACATGGAGATGTCTGGGGTGCAGAGATGCCCAGGACATGGAGATGCCTGGGATGCAGAGATGCAGAAAGGCCCAGGATGCAGAGATGCAGAACCTCAGCCACCACAAACACGGGTGATTTTGGCCTCCACGTACTCACACCTGGAGCCTCCAGTCACGAAAATTTAGGTGTAGAAGTTGACACGGGCACAATTGATGCCTTTAACCTTTTACAAACGAGGCACTAGTAGAACAATCATCTTTACCCCATCGTGCCGAGTTTCCTCGGGATTCCAGAGGTTGGGCTGAACTCATGTGACTGCCTCCACTACTGCTCTCTGCTATAAACCTTTCTGCACCCCATGCGACAGCAGCATCTCCCTGGAAAACATTTCATCCACTTCAGACTTCGCCTCAAGTCATTCACTGACAAACTGGCAGGGAACTACTGTTAACAAATGATTTCCTAGAGATTACTGTTTAAGTAAAAAAGGTTCCAAGATAAATAGACTCATTCTTCATGACAAGGAATTTGAATTATGCATCCAGAGGTTTGGTACATGTGTCCAAAAGCTATGCTGTGTGATCCTGGAGGTTGTTCTCATCACCATAATACAAGTGGGTAAATAAATGACATTTTGTCCCTCGTTTAATAAGGAGGATTTGTGCAGCATGTGCATTTCAGACAACGTGATGGTCCATCCCATCATTGCTCCCATGCAGCTAGTGCCACTCTGTGAAATTACCCTTTAGACTGAAAAGGTGACTTGTTTTTATAGCAAGAAAAGCTGCCAATTGCCTTGAAGGAGTTGTGGTCTTAGGGCCACCTGCAACTTCCTAAAAGAGCATGAAATTGCAATTTGTTTCATATCTTGAAGTAAATGGTCTAATAAGCAGCCCAGCTTACTATTTTTGGCTAGTTTTTCTCTGATGGCTTCCGAAACATCCCCTCTCACAGTCCCCGGTGCGGGATTTTATGGGTTTTTTTCAGCATCTGTGTGGCTTTCCCTGCAGTGCTCTCCAAGCATTGCTTACACACAAAATGATAAAGCTCCACAATGCTCCTGGGGGAAACTGAGTCACGGGAAAACAAGCTCCTGCGGGACTGGGAGCCGGGATAAAACCACGCTTGCTCTACCACAGCCCTGCGCGGCACTTACAAGAATAGCCGGTTCCTCTGCTATAAAACCTGGTAACATGCCTCACTTCTTACCTGATTTTGAGAACATCCTGTGTTAACACACAAACAACCGGTGCTGCTCCTGTCTGTTTGTGTGGCTGTTCACCCGCCTGCCACGGCACCTGGTGCTCCCTGGGAGGAGGATCCCATATCCAAAGAGCCCCCGGGTGCAGCGGGAGGGAGGCAGCAGCTCCTGCCCCCGGACACAGCAGCACACCCACCCAGCACTCACCAGGCACCCACCACTGGCTTGAGAAGGCAACTTGGAAGAACAGTGGTGCTTTTTGATCTTTCAGGGGTTCACTGCAGCCTGCCTCATCCATCATTAGGCATTTCTATGCAGATCCACGTGCTAGATGAGTAGAACCACTGAATATTCTGAGTTGGAAGGGACCCAGAAGGATCATCGAGTCCAAGTCTTAAATGAATGGCCTGTACAGAGATCAAACTTGGGACCTTGGCATTATTAGCACCATGCTCCAACCTACTGAGCTAATCTCAGTACAAAGAGTGTATTATAATTTGAAAACATTCTATTTGGTGAAGTTTGACTACATGCATGTAGTTATATAGTATTAATAGTAAATTTCATTAACCAAACAACTGGCACTGACATATCAGGTAATTTTCAGTCCTCTTGAGTCAAGAAACTACATTTTCTCTACAAGAGCTCTTGTATTCAAGTGTTGTCAGAAGACCCAGTCAGGGACATTTGGTGCTTTCACCTGAATCCTGGTCATAGCAGGAAAACCATTCACCAGAGCAGTCAAAACCTTAAGTTGCCAGATATAAACCCAGGTTCAGCCACCAAATTAATTATGGAAAAGAGAAAAGGGCTCAGGCACAATGTCAACTTCAATCCAGAAGCACTAAAAACTTTTCAGCTTCTTCTAAACACCACTGACTTGCATTATACAGAGCAGGATGCCAACAGGAGGCAAAAATGTATCAGCACTTAGCTGGAAATAGATCCCTAAATTACTGACAATGTGGAGATTAATGCACTTACTCTATAAAACTTCTGTCTTGTCAAGGTGTCCCTATGTCCCCTAGTCCAGGCTGTTTTAGGGAGCTAAATTAGCCACAGCAAACCCACTTCTGTGATGTCATTTTACAGCAGTTGATTCTTCAGAGCTGCCAACAGCCTGCAAGAAATCAACTGGCTGAGCCAAAAACTGGAGGGCCTGTTTGCATTGGAACAGGACTCCAGACCTGGACCACGGAAAAGAGCTGCCCTGAAGTTATACCAACCTGGAACAACTGTCAGTGTCCCCGTAAATCCCTTGGTGAGTTTGTGTCCTGCCCCACGACAACAAGAGCTACATCTGATTTGAATGAAGGCTCAGACTTGGTGATTTTCGTGCCAGCTGTTCCAGAAGCAATGTCATTTTCTTCAACACCCTGATATTTCTCTCGCCCTCTCCACAGATTTTGCTCCAGTTCCAAAAGCAAACTCATTTTGAGGATTCAGCCTGTTCCCAACAGGTTTTAGAAGGGCCACACACTTGAAATCGAGGACAGGCTTGAACCACATGGCTCAGCCACCCTCATGTGAAGGTGCACATCTCCACCACCACCACTCCAGCTCACAAAAGGAAAAGGCAAACGACAGATCAGCACCGCAGATTCCAACACTTTGCAGAAAATCACCCCTTACAGTAATGCTTTCAAACAAATAACCAGCTCAAACCGAAACACAGCAGCAATCAAATCACATCTGATGAGCTCTTCAAAAAGATGCCGGGCGATATCAGCTGGCAGGTCTCTGTTGTCTATCCCAGAGCTACGGCAGCTGCTCCCAGCCAGGGCTTTGCTGCAAGCCCAGCGAAGGCAGGAGGCTGCAGCTTTTCATATTCCCAAACAAAAGCCAAGTTCTGATCGCCGGGATGAGGAAGAAATGTTTTGTTGTGGATACATTCGTGTGTAATTACTGCAGATTTCGTTTACCTTCTTTGAATACCGCAGCAGATACAAAGGCTGGGTGGATGTGGCAGCTCCTGCTGTTATCATTTAATGCCCCAGGTTTACATTTGAAGAGTTGGTTCCCCAAAATAGCAGGGATGTGTGTGTCTACTGAAGGAAAAAGAAAATATTTCCCTGCTAGGAGACAGGGAAATACAACTGACACTGCCAATCACTGACAAACCCATAGCAAGGGAAGAGTTTCATGTAAAATTTAAAAAAAAAGAAAAAAAAAAAGTAATTTGCCCATTTTCTCAATAAAGTCAGGGTTAGAAACGTGGGGATAAGATCAGAAAGGAATGCCACCGGGTGAAGGACTATTCATGGGACGAGAACATGGAAAATTCCATAAAGCACAAATGTTGCTAAGAATATTCAAAAGTTAAAGCTTTCTGTGGGTGTGCATGCACAGAGATGTCAACACAACTATTTCATGATCACCGAAATTGCTACTAGCCTGCATCCTCTCTGAATGGCTATTTTTAGGACCCGGGCTTTCATGTGGTATAATGATGTGGATTTTACAAGAGCATTTCTAATCTGTTTCATATGGTGCATAGTCCTGGAGAAATTACTTTATATCAGAGAAAGTCAAACAAAAAGGTTTGAGTGTTTCTTTATATTAAAAAAAAAATGAAAATTTCAAAAAATTTTAACAATTTTTGCCTTTGGCTTAAGATGTATATTTTAATTTATCTATTTATTTAATTTATCTTAGCACTCCCAAGGACTACTCAGCACAGCACGACGTGCTCTTCTAAAACATCACCTGGATTTCTGAATCCACATATTCCTTTGGATGGTGAGATTCCAAAACTGGCAATGCCACACTGTAAGGTAGAGGAGGAAGTCAAAGCTCCAAGGCCAGTATTCGACCTGGGGCATGGTGGTGTCAGGGAATGTGCTGTGTCTCCCACATTAGAATCCAAAGGCTCCTCCTCACCATCTCCACTCCTGCACCAGCAATTCCAGGGCAGCAGCACGAAACAAGAGCAACCTCAACAACCTCCCCATGCTAAGAACAACAAATTTTCATGTGGTAGATCTTATGATGGTTTATTTCCTAAACATGAAAGCCACCTCTGCAGTGCCATCTCCTCAGTGTCAGAACAGAAATTCCACGTGGTTTACCCTTTCTGAGGATTTTGGTGTGAAGAGCCTCTCCCCAGCACTTCTTCCACGAGTGCCTTGATAATCACACCCTCCTTGTGCCCATTCAAACACACTTGATAACCTTGGGCTTTCACATTTTACTTCTGAGTGAGTCCCACCAGAGCACAACCCTCACTTTACGCCCGCGGACGCTGCTCCTTGGAGCAAACCACAGCAGAAGACAAACTCAACACAGAGCAGACAAGTTGAATCACTTTAAAAAAAAAAAAGTCTTTTTTTGGTCAGTCCATGATTACTGTGTAGCTCTTCAAGGCAGACGTGTACTTTGTATATTATAGTTCCAGATTCTTCAATGGAACAAAGGAGATACTGTTGAGACGGTTTTTTGCCTATCATTTAATCAAATGCAAAGTTGTTATAACCGGAGGGGAAAAGTGCTCCAGATTCTAGTATCCAGTTTTCCTTTGGTTTCAAAAACTTACCACAGCATTGTTGAGTTTATTGTTTTCTTTCACAAAATACTAATTTTGGGACCCTGTGAAACACAATGAAGCAGATTCTTCTCGTGGCGGCCGAGCTGTGTTTAGCACAGAGGCGGTGGATGGGAGAGGGGCAGTGGTTCAAAGCCTGACCTCTTAGCCAGCACTTCCAGCCAGCAGGATGCTCTGCACAGGGACAGCTGATTTTGCCAGGTTTTGCTCACCCTCATCATCCTCAGTACTGACCAGGTGTCCCACTTTCTCCATGAAACTGCAGAGGCAGTGGTGGTGGAATAATCTTTTACAACTTTGGGAATGGTCATAAATAGTGTGTCCAGAGAAGGCCAACAAAGCTGGGGAAGGGTCTGGGGCACAAGTCTGATGAGAAGCAGCTTGAGGGAGCTCGGGGGACTCAGCCTGGAGAAGAGGAGGCTCAGGGGGGACCTTCTTGCTTTCTACAACTCCCTGAAGGGAGGGTGGAGCTGAGTGGAGGTTGGGCTCTGCTCCGAAGTAACAGGTGATAGGATAAGAGGATGTGGCCTCATATTGCACCAGAAGAGGTTCAGATTGGACACCAGGGGAGATTTTTCACTGAAAAAGTTGACAGACCTGGCACAGGCTGTCCTGGGAAGTCACTACCCCTGGAAGAATTTAAAAGACATGCTGGTGTGGCACCTGGGGACATGGGTTAGAAGTGAGCTCAGCAGTGCTGGGTTAACAGCTGGACTCTACGAGCTTAGAGGGCTTTTCCAGCAAAAATGATTCCATGATCCTAAACCCTGAAGACCCAAAGGCAAAACCAGCGACAGAGCAGTGATAATTTTCTCCATAAGGAGGTGAAGGTAAGAGCTCTTTGTCCAAGACCATTAACCAAGACAACATTCCTGCTGTAACCAAGTCTCAGAGGTGCAGGAGGCAGCAATCCCTTCCTCTAAGCAGTGAAACTGGGGGGGCTGTGAGGCACAAGCATGTGCTGAACCAGCAGTCTCAGGGTGAGAACAGGACCCTGGGTGACGTTCAGAGAGGGTTTGGTCCAGACTTTGCAGGTTCTGAGGACACCTCACCCTTCACACGGTGGAACAGCCGCAGTGCCCGGGGGCTGGAGGGAGCTGTGCCCTCCTGGCCAGGGCTGGACAGGCCAGCAGGAGGAACAGGCGCCTGCTCTCCACTGATTCAGCTGCATTCAAACTGGAAACTGGGAAACCAACAGCTCTGTATCCTGTTACCAACCCTCTGAGTCACCCATCCTCCTACTTTGTCTCATCCTCCACACAGACTTTAAGGAACAAGTCTCGTGTTATAGCCTATTTCTTAAAGAGAAATTCGAAGAATAGCACAAGAAAGGGCCTGGTGGGGACACTCAACACACCCCAGCTCAGCACCAACCTGGGATTTCATCAGGCTGAGAAGCCTTCCCTGCCACAGTGGCTCTGCAAAGAGTTCAGGAAGCAACTCTCCTACTGCTGTGCCCTCCACCCACCATTGGTAAATGATGAGGTAAGAGCATGTCTACATCGGGCTGGGAGAGATGCTGACCTAAGCTATGCCCTGGCTCCCAGAGCAGTGAGGTGGAGTGGCAAAGGCATGGGAAACCAAGGGCCCTGAGCAACCTGGTCTAGTGGGTGGCATCCCTGCCCATGGCAGGAGGGTTGGAACAGGATGAGCTTTAAGGTCTCCTCCAACCCAACGCCTTCTGTGATTCTATGAAATGAGCAGCAAATGAGAGGAGAGGACACTGCAGTGGCTGTGGCCAGTCCAAAAGCTTGGAGGGCTGGGATGAACAGAAGTTCACACAGTGGCAATGCCTTCAAGAAGACAGTGGTAGGGATGTTGCCAGCTAGCCCTTCTTCAAAACAATAGAACAGACAGGAGAAGATAACCCTTGAGGATTTGTTGAGCTCTTGTGACTCACACGGGGTGCAGGACATTTTAGTAACTGGAGAGCAGCATGTGCCTGAATGCTGCTCACCCAACCCCACCCTGCCCAGCACAGCCTCCCTGGAGTGGACACGAGGCTCACAGGTGCTCAGGTCCTTCCTCACCTTCTCTCATGGTGAACTGAGGGGGCTCAAAGGCCAACCCGTATGAAACAAAGACAAAATCTGGTCGTGATGAATCACAGCCAAAAGGCAGACAAAGAACAGCAGGCGTGGAATTAATGGCAAGCTGGAGATGCTTCCTCAAAACTGTTGATGTTCCTCAGCACCAGACTTTGCTCTCCCAGTAACACCACGCCACGTACACACAGAGACACACAGCCCACACCAGACTGTGATCTGAGGTGTGCAGCTCACACCACCCGTATCCCCAAATCCTGCCACCCTTGCAGATCACGCTGAGGATAGAGAGGGTTCAGCCTGTGATTAGGATCTGGCAGATGATCTTTGACAGCAGGCAGGAGAGTCATCCCTACAGAGCCAGCAGTGGTTGTTTAGCCACAGGAACACACGCAGGTTACTGCGCCGGGCACCCGGGAACAGCCAATGCCAGCACAGCCCACTGGATGGATTCATCAGGGGTTTCCCCTGGCACAGGCATCTAATGGTGCCTGGAGAGCCACGGCAGGAGCTCTGCAACACGCGGGCACTGCAGAGCTCCTCCTGCTCCCCCTGCTCTGCATACGGCTTTGGATCCCACACCAGTTCTGCACTTTCATCTCGGACATTCAAACCCAAATCACTTTGTTCTTCACATTTCAAATTTCAAAAATACTAGTCATTTACATAAATGAGCTTTGGGAACTGGACTTGATGGTAAGGTTTTGCTTTCCTCTCCAAATTCTCAACCGATTGAGCTCGTAACATTTCACAAACAGCAACAGTTGGAAGCTTGCAGGAACGGTGCCTTTACCATACATATCTCATAGCAACTCCTCCCCAACAAAGCATCCCATGCCTGGGAAGGCAGTTGCAGGGTAGCCCGTGAAGGAATCCCAGTGGGAGAGCAGATATTGTTGAACTGTCCGAATCACGTGCACACTTATTCACATGCACAGATTTACATAAAACTCGCTTTTGTTTCCCTGTGACATTTTTCTTTCTCTTTTTTTCATTCCAAACAATTTTAAAAATAAGGTTATATGAGACCACACACAGGCAGTGCTGTATCATGTCACTGCTTCTTAAGCAGAACTCTCTAATTTATTTCAAAGGGAAGTTCTGCTTCAAAATTGAGGGTGTGATATGAACTCAGAAATTAACAGAAGAATTTTCCTTGGGGGGAACCAAGACTGAATCAGACATGCAATAAATGACCTCGGAAGCCCTGTGCCTTGCTACATCCACCTATCCAACATTATGCTTTAACATAAAAAATTATTTCCATCATTATATCATTTCAAGCTAGGTACAGGAGCTGAAAGAACTGGATTTGCTTTGGTCAGGAGGGAACAAATTACTCATCTGTCTGTGTGCCAGGAGGTCCATCAGCAGCCACGGCACTCCTAAAGTTTTCTGCCGGGAATAAAACAATTCCTGGGGACAGGGCACCATCCCGGTGAGGTGCCTCAGTGTGAATGCTGCTGTCAGGGACCCTGGCTGGGATGCTGCTCTCCCACAGCAGCAGGCACTGCTGGGAACACTGCCGGCTTCCAGCTGCCTGCCCTCCCTCCCTCCACCCACAGCAGCTGGACAGGGATGCGGCAGCTCCTCTCACAGGGACCAACCCCCGTCACACGGCGACTCCAGGGAGTTTTCCCTCTGGTTTCACCAAGATCAGAACTCAACACAGGAAAAAGCACTACTCAACTATTGCCCTGACAGTGCAAGTCAGGACAGACAGACCTCCCAGAGAAGCAGCTGAGCTGCAGATTTCCTTCCGCCAGCTGCTGTGGGGCCACGGTCTCCTCCTGCCCAGGGATGGAGCAGCCCTGGGGACGGGGATGCGGCAGAAGCCGCCGTGTCCTGGGGCTCAGCGGGTGCTGCTTCAGCTTCTGTCCACCACAGAGCAGCCCCAGACTGCAGCTCTGTGCTTTCTGACCTCGTGTTAGGCATTTGGGCCCCGTGGCCCCAGGCCAGCAGTAACTGCACTTTCATCTTGCCCTGCCCAAGGGGACATTTCAAACCTTCTGAACAAGCTCAAGGAGCCCGTGGGACCACAAGGACCAGGCTCTGAACGGTGGCATTATCAGTGAGTCCTCATGTCTAATTTGGGGACTTTGGCTGTGCAGGGCTTGGGGAGGTCTCCCCGCCCTTCTGCTCCCACGTAAGCTCTGCTTAGACAACTTAATAATTTTAAGAAAATGAGGTCGTGTCTGTTTTCCAAAGAAAGAGAGGCTCTTGGGCTTCTGTTTCTCATACAGACAGAAAATCCAGTGCCTGAGCTTTACATCTAGAACATTTTAATGCTGCCTTCACACACCTCACATGCTGGCCACACACACATGAGGCACACAGAAGGTGTGAGGAGCCCCCCTGGGATCTCTCCCATCAGTGGGAGTGGGGAGAACTCGTGCCCTACATAGAGGGCAACATGGCTCATTCCCCTATTTTATAAACCTATTTACAAAAGGAACTTAAAGGAACTTATAAGTGCTCCTTCTACCATTTAACTACCACATGGTACAAGATATAACAATGTTCAGAAAACCCCCTCAGGTCTAAACTCAATTATACAACTGTAGCAAGAAAAATATTTTAATCTGATCAAAGTGTTAACATGTTTGACCATGTCTGACCTCTAATGTTTGTAACCACCTAAAAGGCTGATGTTCTTACTAAGGATGTACCTTAATTTGATTTAAAGTCATTTGTACTATTTAAAAAAGGATATAGTTTTATGATTTTATATTTAATTTAGAGAAACAGTTCCTCAGCTTGTTCATATTCTTTGGAAGTTTCTCGCAGATTTTTAACCCATAAGTCCCGTATGTTTCACTCCAGGAAAACACGGACTTTGCATGAGAAGGGAGAGGGAAAGCAGAGCCATGAACCCCCAGGCACACCTGAGAGCCAGGGGGGAGCTGCCCTTGCTGGGGCCCTGCAGAACACCTGCATTTCAGAGGCACACAGGCTGTGCCAGGGGGCTCTGAACACCCCCAGCCAGAGCGTGCCCTCCCCAGCCTGGCAGCTGATGGGGGTTCCCATTTCACTCCCCAAACACAGGCTCAGCCACTGCCTTGTCCCCAGCTCCAGAGGCACCTTCACCCTTGGCTGCACCCCCTGTAGCAGCTTTACTGCCTGTGCAGAGATTTGTGCCTGCTCAAACCAGCATCACTCCAGCCCAACTGTCCCACCTGGGTGTTGGCCACCTGCAGCCAAGGTGGGCCACCCTGCTGCAGGGAGCTCCCCAAGGGCCATCAGCTGGGCTTGGCCTTGCTGCAGGTCCCCAGACACCTTCAGAGCACCACTCTGGAGCGGCGTCAGAGCACGTAAATAACACGAGTGGGTGTGTTTTGGTAAAAAGAGGCAATTTGGGCTGGGAGATGCGGGGAGCCGAGCAGGATGCTGGGCTGAGCAGCACTACAGTTGGTGGCTACAACCACCTCGAGGGAAACAAAGCAGAAGTGATGCTGCTGAGAAAATCAGAGAGAGAAGAGGAAAGCAGCTCACTGGTAGCAACACACCCTCCCAGAGCCCTGAGCCCACCGAAAAAAGGGTGGGTTTACAGAGAGTTGCAGGGCAGGGGCTCAGCCCCGGCCACCCCTCGACTTTCAGGGAGTTGTACTCTTATTTTCAATCAGGTAAATTACTATTTTTGATGTAAAGCCTTGACAGTTTGCCAAAGTACTCCTGGGTTAATTTTTTAATTTATATATATATTTTTTTTAAGATTCTAAAATTAATCCTAGCTGCAAACAACCGTTTCCAGGAAGCCTCATTAATCAAAATACAATCTCCACTGTCAAGTGCACGCATGACTTTGATACGCAATCCCATTCACTCACACAACCTTCCTCCCCGACTCTACTTGTGCTAAAGTGTTAATTAAACACACTTTTATGGATGGTTAAGTATCTGCAATCTTCGGTCACAGATCTGACCTCCTCAATTATTGGAAGCAGCCACCAGATTATAGCCCACACTTCATATAATGTACACAGCAGCAATAAATCTATATAAGAACAATCCATAATTTACCCTGATAACCTTTGCACAGTCAATAGAAATACAAGACAAAATTGCCCAGAATAATACACTGGATATATAATACGCTGGAATAGCTATTGCAATAAATTGAAAAACCACAAGACCAGCCCTCATCTCAGGAAGAAATCTACCCCTGTCTGTTAGGTAACAGATTTTTAGCTGAAAACATCAAATCTGCTCTTAAGTCACACAACATAAGCCACGGCAGGATCTGAGCAGGCCTAGGGGAAGCTGGCTGAGGCACTGGGTGATTCTGGTGGTTCTCAAGGGGATGGGATCATTCCTTCTCTGCTGCATAAGTTTTCTCCCCTTTGAGTTCTGCAGAATTTATTTACTCCTGTCTGACAGTAACCACTTGGATTTTATTCCACTATCAAGCGGAAAAGTGATCCCCAAACCACAATTTACTTTTTAGCCTAACTGCTAATAAAGAGGCTATTGCACTTTGCTACTCATCTAGGAAGATTTTAAGATTAAAAGCAATATTCCACTACAACAAATAGTTGCTGGACTAAAGTAACTCTGAACTTCTGCAGATTCTACCCCAGAGAGCAAACTAAATGTGTTCAAATCAGAGAAATTTAGTAGCTTAATATTTTAGGGGATGGCAGGGGATACCCAGTACCTGGATGAAGGGACACATGGCAGGAAGCACCACAAGAAATGTTTATTTGGGTTACAACAACAAACAATGGCCCTGCCTCGCAAACACATCTTTTGTTGTTGTAAACTGAAGGAAAACTTCAAAATTTAGGGACAGATCCTCAATATCTGCAAACTTTGCCAAAGTCACAGCAGCGTGCAGCCAGGGACAGTGACTGTCGTGGGAAGAGCTGTGCAGGGCACACAAGGTCTGGCAGGGACCTGTCTGTCTCCTGCTGCCCGGGCCGGGCACGAGGGCACGGCACTGATGCCACAAATAACACTGAGTTTCTCCCACCACAATCAGTCAGTTTTTCAAAACACCAGTTTAACATCCTAGCCCTCCTGAGAACAAATGACTGGAATTAAGGGCAGTTTTATACGTCCTTTTAACCTTATCCCTTTAAAAGTTAAAAACTAAACCTGAAATAAACCAAATTATGTTCTGTACTCATTTGCCGACGGCTGATGCAGAATCATGTCTGAAACCAACAGGAGCCACAAGAGCACCCACAGACTGCTGCAAAGTTTTTATTTCCTAAGGTCTGACAGGGATGGTGATTGGAAAAGACTTCTTTTGTAGAAAAGCATTTAATCATTCACAAAGCAAAACTTAGAAATATTACAACATTCAGAATTACTAAAGCTGATTTAAACCAAGAGGGAAAAACTTTACAGGAAGAAGATGGGAATAGCCCTCCAGCAGCATGAAGAGTTTTCCTAAAAACCTCTATTGCCACTTTGAAAGCACAAGATCCACTTTCTGGGCCATCACCCACAACAGAGCCCTAACCTACAGCACACCAGAAGTTGACTGTTTTACAAGCAGACACATCGAGCTCGACTTCGGTTGTGGGACACATCCCTGAACAAAAACACCAGGAGCTGCTTCCTCCAAAGCCTCTGACCCAGAAAAGTGAAGGGACATTCTTCCATGATATTAGGGTTTGATTCCTGGACAGTAAAGGCCAATCTAGAGGATGGGGAGACTGGGAAAGCATTTCCTCCAACAAATTCAGAGCAAAGAAGGCACTTCCTGCTGAGCATCTCTCCCCCTTCCCACGGCTTCTCCCTTTGGCTCGGCCAGAATAGCACATTTTTTTTGTCAGGAAAAGCACAAATAGGTGCCTACACAATGCCCTCAACACAATTCAGCAGTAAGAGAGGCCATGAAACTTCTCCATGAGGAGAGGAGGAACTCACCAGAGGTGACATAGATCCATTTGGCAGATACGGATCTGAGAGCATCAGGAAAGGGTAGCCAGAATATGCAGATCCCTTATACATCCCTGGGTCCTGATGTTTCATACCTGCTGAAATCAATGTTCCCTGTCAAAATTCGCCTTATGAGAGGTGACTTCCCTGCCTCTCGGGGGTCCTCAAAGGGGTTACAGTGTGTTATGGGAGTCTTTGTGTCCTGTGCTCCTCGGAGAAGGTGTTGGGGGTGCCAGCATCCCCCACGGGTGCGGGATCGCGTGGGGGGGACACCGGGAAGCCTCGGTGCTAACATGAGTAGCTTTCCCACGGGGAGCTGTGGTGGCCAGGCTAACATCCCTTACTCCCGCGGGTGACAGGGTGATGGCCCGGGGGACCGGGGGGTCACCACCCCGGGGAGGGCGAGCACTGGACGGGGCGCACAGGGGAAGATGACCAGCGGGAACGGGGAGAGGGCGACGCACGGGAACACGCGGGGATTGCTGTGACTAACCATCATCCATGTGGTCCGGGAGCTTCTCCTGGTACACTCTCTGCGGATCCTGCACTCGCCGGAGGGCCTGCATGGGGAGGAG
>VXAU01000639.1:3158616-3223944 GCA_013399695.1 Formicarius rufipectus
GGACACACGGACACAGACCCCGGGACACACGGACACAGACCCCGGGACACACGGACACACACACCGGGACACACAGACAAACACCCCGGGACACACGGACACACACACCGGGACACACGGACACACACACCGGGACACACAGACACACACACCGGGACACACGGACACACACCCTGGGACACACGGACACACACACCGGGACACACGGACGTACACACAGGGACACACACACAGAGTCACACAGACATACAGGGAGACACACTGGGACACACAGACATACACACGGGACACACAGACATACAGGGACACACACTGGGACATGCAGACATGCACACAGGGACACATACACTGGGACATAGACACCAGGACACACAGACATGCGGGGAGACACATGGGACACACAGACATGCAGTCACACACAGAGGGACGCACAGACATACATGTGGGGACACACCAGGACACACAGACTTGCAGACATACACACAGGGACACACAGACATACACACACACAGACATGCACATGGGGACACGGGCACACAGACAGGCACACATTGGGACACACAGACATACAGGCACACATGCTTTGATGCCAAGTCCCTGCCTTAAAGGGATACTCCGGCGGGGTGACCCCCTTCCCAGTGGGGCTGTGGAGGTGCTGGGGGATCCAGGGGTGAGCAGCACCGGGGGCTTGGTGCAGCCCCAGGGTGTGTGCACATCTCTTACACATGAGTATGCATACATGTCTGTTCACACATATGTGCACATGCTTGCGCAGAAATCTCTGCAGGCAAGCATGCCTGAACACACCTCTGTGCACATACAGACATGCCCTCATACACATCTGCACACACACACACATGCACATTGTGCTCACAGACATGCCTGCACACACAAACCTGCATACAAAATTCTGTGCCCACACACCTGTGCCCACACATGTAGACACACACATCTTCACGCACATCCACACACATGTCTGTGTGCACACATCCGTGTGTGCACAGCCTGTACATGTGTCAGGGTCTGCACAGCCCCACACACGTCTCTGCAGGTGTCTGTGTGTACACACATCAGCACACACAGCTGCACATGTGGCACACACGAGCACTCACATGTCCGTGCACACAGCAGTGGGATCCACACACAGCCCCAAACACATGAGCACAAATGGACACACGATGGTACACATCAGGAGGCACAGCTACACATCTGGCAGGCACATCTGCATTCTCACAGTTGCCTGTGAATCTACAAGCACAGACCAGCAGCACACAACTAAACATAGAGGGCAGAGGGCTGTACATGGAGCTGCAGACACGCATCAGCACGTATGTATGTGCACATAGACACATCAGCTCGTGTGTGTGCACATAGTGAGACACGTCAGGATGTGTCTGTGTGCACACCTTGAGACATCAGGATGTGTGTGTGTCAGACACACATAAACACATATTCATGTGTACGCTGTAAGACACGTGTGTATGTGTGCGCACAGACACACGTGAACACATACATGTGTACACATACAGTTGTGCACCCACAGGCACACATCATCATGTATGTGTGTACACAAGCACACATCATCATGCATGTGTGCACCCTATTACATCAGCACATGTGTACACACAAACACACATGAGCACGTACATGTGTGCACTGAGACACATCAGGGTATGTACCCATACACACATCGAGACATCAGGACACGTATGTGTGCACAGGTAGACACACATGAACACATATATGCACACAGTGAGACACATCAGGACATATGTATGGCACAGGCACACACAATACATGTGTGTACACATGTGTGTGTGCACAACAGCCATCCTTTCCCAGCCACGAGTGTACACACACACACACACACACAAATCACATGTGGCTGCACACACACACACGGATCACATGTGGATGCAGACACAGATATCACATGTGCACATACACATGGATCACACATGGATGTGTGTGCACACAGAGATAATGTGGCTGCACACACACACACAGATCACATGTGATCACACACACACACAGATCACACGTGAATGTACACACACACACAGATCAGATGTGTGTGAACAAATGCACAGATCACATGTGATCACACACATACACACACAGAGATCACATGTGAATACACACACACGGATTACACGTGAATGTACACACACAGATCACACGTGTGTGAACAAATGCACAGATCACATGTGATTACACAGACACACACAGATCACACATGTGCACGCACACACACGGATCACACGTGTGCAGACACACACACACATGGATCACACATGAATACATACACACAGGGATGACACGTGTGTGCCCTGCCCACCCACCGTGCACACCCCGGGCCCAGGTGACACTCCCACCATCGCTGCCTCCGGAGCGCAGACGTGACGTGGGCTTGCAGAAAATTATTAGTTTTCCTGACTGGCCCCGAGGGTCAGGAAACACGAAATTACCATCTTCGCAGCCAATTTCGAAGGCACTAGACACTTGTGTGTCGGCGTCGGAGGGTTTTTTAAGCGGTTCCCATGGAAAAGGAAACTCCCCATCTCTTCTGATCACACACGACAGGTCCTGTGCATGTCTCCGGTAGCTTAAAACAACACGCCGATATTTATTTTCCTTAATTAAGATTGCATAAGATAGCCCTGGGTCCTGGAGACTTCGCTACAGACTGTAATGACGCCATGTAAATTGTTTTTTATGACCCAATATACAACCTATTGTCACATTCAGCCCTTGAATAGGAAGCTAAAAATCTCGGTCCCTATTTTTCTTGTTAATTAGGGTATTATTACTAGGGATATAATCTCATTACTTTTTGGGGAGGAGAAGAACTAGTTGGAGCCACTTTGAAAAGTACTTGAATATATTTAAATGAAGCAAAATCCATCTTTCTGCTAATTGCTGATTTTGCATGACATAGAATTATTGTTCTGCTTTCGGGGGCACAGCTGATGCGGGGCTGAAGGAGATGAGAGAGGGGAAGGATGCTCTTTGCTGTTTTCCTGCTCAGTTTTCCCCTCCACACGAACGAGCTGCCCCATAGGAAACTCCGTCTGCGAATTTCCATTCTTTTAAACATCCCAAAAATAAAACGAGATGCAGTCACTTTGAGGAATAATCATTTGAATGAAATATTTGCTACTTTAAGAATTTTCCCCCCTTCTTCTTTCAGATGCTCCTCTTGTTTTGCATGTGAAAAAAAATCGTCTGAGATTTACAGCCCTCCCAAATGGAGATAAAGCCTTGGCAATGAGTTGGAAACCTGTTGTAATCTGTGATCCAGGAAACAAAGAGCCTCATTAATGCAGAGACTTTGGTGAGCCTTTGATGTTAGCTAGCATAGCATTCACTCTCAGTTCCATTTGCATTTAAACATTCATAAAAACATCATCTCTGCTTCCTTTGCCTTAAGCAATTTAGGAGTAAAGTATAGCTTCTATTTAAAGAAACCCACTGTGGTGAGGCTTAGAATACAAATATCACATAATCTTCAAGCAGAGCAAATATTTTATCCTACATTTCTGGTGGGCACATTTAATAATATTATATTTAAGACCCAAAATAAAAGATCCATCTTATTTTCATTAACCTTACACCACATATTCGAGTCAGAAGAGAAAACAGGCCCTGTTAATTCTAAATATATGACATACCAATTTGTGGAAGGAAGAGAATCCAGAGGATTTTACATTATTCACAAGAGCTGGGTTTTTGAAAACTGGGTGCCTACAGCAAGGTGCCTAATTCTGCATTTAGGTATAAAGCAGTAAAAATTGTGAACAAGGTCAACTGTATATACATGTAGTTTTCGGAACTGCAGAATCTTCATCCTGGTTTTGGAATGGAGTAGAAAGAGATTTAAAAAAAAAAAAAAAAAGATTTTATTTTTGACAGAATTTTAAAGGCAAACTACTGAAAAATCAAAGCAAACCTAACATGGAGACTTTCGTCCAAGAGAAGGCACTGTTGCTCCCAGATGGCATCCTGAGGGAATGGCATCATGTGGGGAATTTGGGGAATCACTTTGAAAGCAAAGGCCTATCTCAAGTATTATTTCCCCCCAAAACCTATGGGAAGGGGACCAGTGCAAAAAACTCTGGACTTGGCTTGTCTTGATGTTTGGAAATGTTCAGCTGGGGTTGCCCATGTTCCCTGCACCGTTAAAAATAACCCAGCAATGGAAATCCATCCCGTGTCACTTTGGGAACTCTTGAGGTTCCCACTCTTAGGAGCAAATACAAGGAAATCTTTCTGTTTGGTGCCATGAGTCAGGGCAGGCAGACTGATGTTTGAAGCATTATAAGCAAGTTTCCTATATGATGAATATCCAAAATTAAAAACTGAAATGGAAAACACTTAAAAACAACTTTACCTTGGATAAAATATTTCTGGAGCTGGATCAAAGGAAACCAAAAAGCCTGGCTTACTTGTCAGATCATATCTGCACTGAACTTCAAGGTTTGATTTGTATTATTTACATGGAAAAGGTCCCAAGAAACCAATTTGGCACTAAATATCTTCATTACGTTTTTTCGCTTGTATGGGTGATTAAATCAATCTAGGGTTCCTGTTTTAATTTTTTTTGAAAGGTGCAGCCATCTGTGAATTGAGGAACTTTTCTGATGTCATCTTTGTGCTTCAGACATACTTCCCCCCCCCCCTTTTTAATATTTTTTTTTAAATAAGGAAACTTTTAAAAGAACATATTTGCTTTACTATTACAGTTTCTAGTTGTCCTTCCAGTAACTGCTTAGAATTAGAGGTGTATAGTAACTTTTCAGAACATTTTAACTGTAACACCTGCAGGTAACAGTAAACCAGATTAAAATATAACCAAGTCTGTCTGTTAGTCAGCCTATACCTCATGCAGCATTTATCACCGTGTTCCTGAATGCTGTGTGTGAAACTCAGCACATGTATTTCATACCGTGCTCTGCACAGCAGCATTGTGTGGCTTTACACCTTAGAGTAAGTGGAGCCTCTCCTTTAAATTCATTGTAAATGCTGCCACTATCTTCTCCTAGGCTAGTGTTCCACCTCCTGTGCTTTAACAGGGACTTCCTTGGAGTTATTCAGTTTAGGGTTTTTTTCCTCTTTGTTGTTGTTGTTTGGTTTTTTGTTTGTTTGTTTTATTCATTTTAATTAACCAGTTTGGTGTAGCTCCTATTTTACTCTCTTTGAACACATCTTCTCCTCTCATACAAGCTCATTTAATATGGGTAAGGGACACATCTATCCCTGGCAGGATGAACATCCCACATCAGCCTTCCTATTTCACTGTAATTGCAGCAAATTTGCTTCCCTGACATCCGTATACAAACCCAAACACGCTTTCATTTAAACCCAGATTTATTTCAGCATGGTTTTTGTAGCCCATTAATCAATTATCTGCTCACAGAGGAGTCTTCTAAATATTTACCATTCTTTTGGAGAAAAACATTTGCACAACCCTCCCATAAGGATGGTTTGATTGATACATTGGCAGTGCCAGCGTTTCAGAGGAGATGGATGAAAACTCCTGTGCAGGATTCCTGCTGGGAGCAGGAGCTCCTGGAGGACAGGCTGGTACCAGCTGAACTAATCCTGGCAAGTGACCAGCGTAAATCAGGCCACTGAAAGCTCTGTTTTGCCCAAAGGGGTTTACACTGGTGTAATTACCTCAGCAGAGTCATAGCAGGAACATTTCCTTAGTCTAGACAAGCTCTAATACGTAAAATAGAACTATCGTTTGCAACTGAAACATCTCGACCCAGCTAAGGCAGGGCCAAAGCCCCGTGTTCCCCTTTCCTTGTCGCCTTTCCTTCCCTGCTGTGTGTCCAGGTACAACAGGACCTTGGGTGGGGTTGGAGCATCCCCCAGTTTTGTTGGCCTGTGACAGAAAAAAGGGTCAAGCAGCCACTCAGCCGTTTCCTGACCGGATTCACTCTGCCCGTCTTCATCTTGAAGGATTTTAAGTGTTTGTTTGACTTCATGCATTGATCTAAACGTACTCACAGGATTCCCTGACAGCTGCCAGGAGTTTGCTTTTAAACTACCAAGAGAAAATTGACTCCCTGAGTTTGCAATATTGAGGCTGCTTTCGAATATCGACGTGTTTTTCTGGAAACGTTTCCAGCTGTGAGGACGGGAGACTCTGGTTTTCCCCTTTGGGAGTCAAGCAGCAAAGGCACTGCAGTGGGTGGCTGGGGCCAACATCCTGCCTTCTCCAGAAAAAGAAGATAATCTCTCAAAAGACTTCATCAGATGTCAAAAGCCATAGTGTGAAATCCATTTTGGAGCCTGTGATCTTTGGATCTCTCCCCGGCTGTATGGCGCATGGCACAAGCCGTCATCAAATCTTCCAGTTTTTGGGGTTTTTTTCCCCTCTGTTTTGGTTTTGTCAGGATGTAAGACCATCTCTTCAGGCAGTTTTCACTTAACAAGTCTTTTCTTTGTTCCTCATACCAATAACACTCCAGATTATTAAAGGACATTAAAAGACTAATCTATTTTTCACTCTGTGTGTTTTGCTCCCCTCTTGCTGTTGGAGCTGGACCAAGCAACTGGCATCACATTTAATATTTCTTATTACTCTCACTGTCAGGTTCTCAGGCACTTTCCCAATGCTGAAAGACCCGAGTTTCAAACAGGAAGGAACATGTTTATTTGTTTACAAAAACACTTTTCCAGGGCTGCATCCTGTGGTCACACAATCATCCAAGGAGTCCCTGCTCCAATGACTCATCCCTCTAAATTAAAAGGATCCATGAAGAATCACACTCATTGCTCCCACAACCGTTTTCCCATAAACTATAGGGGAAAGTATGTTGATTTTCAGGTCTATAGAACTTTATTTTTTACCAAACCAAAGTTCAGGGTTCCTTTATCCTCTGACAGTGCCCTTTATATTTTAACCAAATCCTTACAAGCCGGTGGAAGTGCCACTTGCTGCGCCTTTGGTACAATTCCCATAAAGTACACTTTGTTCTGGGACTCCTGTTTGAACACTGGATGGGACAAAGTACAGGAGAAATCCAAATATTGTCCTTTTTAGCCCAGGCTCTGCTCAGACATGCTGTCCAGCCTGCAGTGGAGCCTGGTTGTGAGGTTGTGATCCAGCTTCAGCTGCCTCTTCCCTTGTGTGTCTCCCATGGAAGGGGACTCTGTTCCTTTGGGCAGGGCACTGTAATTCCACACAAAGGCACACAATTCCACACAAGCTGCTGTCTGCACGAGCTTGTCTCCAAAGGACAGCCCTAATGATAGAAGGGAGTTAACAAGAAAGTAGCGGAGGGATGTGGTGGAGTTGCCACTCGTGGAAGTGTGAAGAAAACCGAGTTAGTGTGGCACTTTGTGATAGGATCTGCTGGGCATGGGGACATTCAGTTGGAAGTTGTACTTGATGCTCTTGGAAGACTTTCCAAACCTTGGCAATTCAGTGATTCTATGAGCCTAAGAATCACTTGGAGAAATCTGGGTTATGTAGATCAGAATGAGGATTGTTGCTGCCAATGGGGCCACGAGGCAGAAATGAACTGCTGGAAAGAGTGGCAGACAGTGAAATTGCTTTTGGTTGTGCTGACCTGGGACATCTGGACAGAGAACTGCTGCCTCTGGACGCTTGAGAGGGCAGTGAAAGGAAAAAGACCCAAACTAGAGGCTGCCTCACTGAGAGGTACCTGCAGGGGCTGGTGGTGCTGAGGAAAAGGGAAAAGAGCCAACCTTGGCTGCAGCTCTGTCTGTGATCCCCACATGAGCACATCAGACTTCAGCAGAGCAGGGCTGGAGGCTTTGGCAGGCTCCTGCCTTACAAGAACACCCGGCTGAGCTCCCTCAGGAAGCCCTCCCTGAGCCTTTGCAGTCGGATCAGCTCCTTCCCAGTGCCAGAGCCATGTACAGGGAAAGGGGGGATGAAATGGGAACAGCTTGGAGGGAGTGAGATGAAAGGGAATTTGTCAGGACAGTGGTGGTGGGATAGACTGGCCAGATCAGAAACCAAAGGGAAATTATTCCAATGTCTGAAAGCCACCCATGTGATGTGGAGGGTATTGATGGCTTCTGATATATCTGGCATCACCAGACCCACAGCAAAAGGTGCCTTTCTCTGCACTTATTAGTTTGGGGGTTTTTTTCTGCATTGATTTGGGTTTTTTTGGTAATGATTGTTACCTGTTTTGAGAAAGAATAAAATGTTTGAAGGGATGAGGGGGAAAATGAAGCACTGAAAAGAATATGGGATTGGGGGGGGGTTGCTAAGTTTATAAATGTTCATACCAAAATTATTGAAAGCAAAAAGAGGTGAGAACTGAACTTATTTAAAAATCTGAATTCAGCAAGGCAGAGCTTTCTGCTAATGAATGCAGAACACTCCCTTTACTACTTGAAATATATTTTTATTTCTTTTGCAGACATTATTTCTCTCAGATCTTTACTGATGACTTTCTGGAGACACACTGACAAGACGCCAGGGTGAGCTGTCAGCATCCTGCTTCTCTGTACTTCAGACTGCGAAATGAAAGGAAAGTGAGGACATGTAACAGCGGAAGGGAGGATTGGATTCCTGGATCATTTATGCCATCCCCTCTATCCTGGCTTCTTCCCCCTTGCCAACAGTTTCATCACTTTCCCCACCTCAAATGGATGTGGGGGTCCTTGTGCAAAACAGCAGGGCTGCTCCCACCTATTTCTCTGTGCTTCTGAAGTGGCTCTAAAGAAACCAGATTAAAGCAGCATTAAAAGCTGTGCTACAAATCCCACCATATTAAGCAAGACAAATCCAATGGCTGTTCTGGGCTGGCTGAACAGAAGGGGTGCCTTGGAGTTGAACTCCATGTTTCAACAGTATGTTGTTCTAAAAAGTGTTGTATATGTGCCGACATCCGCTGCTGGCATGTGGACACACGGAGGCTTGCCAGCTCCTCCTAATCTGGGAAGAGGAGACAAGCAGTGTTAAATACATGTGTCATCACTAGTCATTCCCCCCCTCCAGTTTTATCATTTGGTTGTGCAACTCATTTGAACCAAGTCAGCCCATTTAGTTTGGATGAACTCAGGCCAAGTAACTGTACTGGAGCTGACTTCAGAGGAGTCGCTGGAGTAGCTCTTCCATAAGTAAATGCAAACACTGTGTCGTGCTCCTTATTCTACTCCTTAGACAAAGGCCTTTTGGTAGGGTTGCAGTCAGAGGGAGGGAGGGAGAGCCCCTAAGAAAACAAACAAACTGCAGCTCGTTGCATCATAGGACTTTTGACTCCCATCGTGTTAAATCTTATAGGCAAACCAGGGTCAGGCCTGAGTAGGGCTTACAAAGGGGATTCCAGGGAATCCCACGCTGCAAGGGATGCTTTGGGTGACTCAGTTGGTAACACGGGTTCTCCTGAGTCAAGACTGAGCCCCTGATGTTTGCACATCAACCTTAGGACGTGTTTCAGACTGACAGCCTGACTCCCTATGCCAGTCAGGGCCCTGGGGACTCTTCACCTCCCACAGATGGTGATTTCAGTCACCAGGTTGAAGTCCAGCTGTGTTAATTGTGTTTGCCCCCCTGTATCTACTTTGCACGGTGTTAATTGTCACCCCCTCGAGGGCTGTGACCATGGTCCCTACCACAGCCCTGCTGTGTCTCTGGAGCTGGTTCTGCTGACCCTTTAACTCATCAGCTGAGGGTGACCAGCTGGGCAGCCCCATCAGCTGCTCAGGATTTAAGCAGGGGGCTCAGAGCTCCCTCCTTTTCTGAGGATGGCTGCAGCACCGGGGGTATGTGAGCTCCATTGTTGAAACCTTGTGCGTGTCTACAGGCTGGAAATGTCCCTTGAGGCTCCTGGGGTGGCTGGAGCTGCCTTGTGTGCCTCTGCACTGTCCCACCAGTGCTTCACCGTCTGTGGGGGACACTCAGGAGTCACACACCCCTCTCCTCTGCTCTTCTTAAGTGGCTTTGGTGTTCTTTATCTTGTCCAATAACAAGATAATGGAAGCCCTAAATGCAGTCAGGAGTCCGGGGTGCACCTTGGTAGACCCTGGTCCTGACTTTAGCTCTTGAGACCCTCAGTCTTGAATGGTACAGGAATTTAAGTCCTTAATTCTGAGGTGCATCTCTTCTGATCCAGGATGATGCAGCAGATGATGCCTTTCTGAAGGCTATGGAGATGCGGAAGGTGTGCAGTTGCCACAGGCAGTCTGGTAACAGACAAAGAGAAGCTGTGTAAAGTTTTGGAGATTAGAGAAGAAAGCACAGAAGCAGAGACTTTAGAAGGATAAGAAGAAAAAAGTATGTAAAAGTGTGATCACCCATTTTAATGGCTAAACATGAATTATGTTATGAGCTGCTTTCATCTTAGTATAGGTTAGCATTCCCCAGCTTTTCATATTTGTATATAAATATTTTTCTTGAAGTAAAGTCAGCCTAATTGGAAGTAAGAGCAATTCTATGTCGTTTATTTTAATACTCTAATATATTTCCCCTAGTTAATCATTGCTATTTCTAAATATAAATTTCCTTCCCTTTTCTTTCAAGTCACTTAAAATGAAAGGGCCTGTTTTACTCTTTGACCTTCTCTAACAAGCAGACCCTTGAAATGCAGCGTTTCCAGAAAGGAACAACAGATGGATTTAGTAAATTACAGCCTGCAGATGAATTGTATGAGGAGTCAGTTTGGGATGGAGGCTTAAAATACACAGAAATCTTCTATGCTGTGGCTTGTTTCTTGCTGTCAAACACTGCCTGGTAAATGTGTAGCCTGTGTGATGTTGGCTTTCTGTACTGATTGATTTGTAGAGCTGTTCCATTCTAAATTACCAGCTATTTGGGTCTCAGCCTGCAATCCTACTCAGCCAGGAGACTCTGTCCTCTAGGTACATTTTGGTGTTTTGCATTTCTTTTATTTGCTAAAGCTATTCTGACAGACTACTTACCCTGATCAGCAGATTCTAAAACCTGTTTGTGGTTTCCCAGGGATTTTGCAGACAAATTATTTGTGTGTGTGTATTTGCAGGACAGGTGACTCCTAAATGATAAAAATGTAGTTTATAATCAAAGTGTCTTTCTTGTAACAGTAATCTCGAGGGAGGCATTTGCTTATCTCCCAACGTGTTAATCCCTTTCAGGATTAACAACTCATTTTTTCAAAAGCCTGGTCTTGGTTCTGCAGCCCTTGTTGACATAACTAAGTCTTTGTGAGTTCAGGAGATGTGACTGTGTGCAAGGACCACAGGAAGGGATGGTCACCTCAGCAGGTTTCCTCGATGTGATTGAGCTCTCGCTCTGGGTTTGGAGCTCCATAATGTGTGTGGTGCAGAGCAGCAGCAGCAAGTTGTCATTGTGATCAAACACAAAGCTTCTGTGGGGAAGAATACGTTATTTGCATGGGTGTGATGAATGCTTGAAGGGAATTTGATAAGTGGCATGTTGAGCACTGGGAAGATTTCTGAGTATGATCCACGTTGTTCTTTGCGGTGTCAGAAACTTAACATAGGAAGGATATCATCCCTGGCTCTGCTTATTGCACAGTTATATTAAAGGTCTCATGCAATGAATCTGAGATAAAACGGCAATTGATATGAGAGCACACAGGCCTAGGATATTTAACATAAATAAAGATGTATTTCTACTCTCGTATTTGTAAGATGGTCAATAATTTCCCTTTTACAACAGTTTCCTGGGGTCTGTCTGAGTTTGCAATCTATGAAGTCGCTTGCATTTAAATCAGTCTGTGAAAGACTCCAGTGAGTCTCTGTGTCAGGGTTTTGCATAGACCCTATATTTTTTGGCAAGGGACTCACAGGAGTCCTGTTGTCTTGAGCTAAAAAGGTTCCCTTTTGTAAGGAAAAGATGCATCTGGTGATAACACCGATCTTGTTAGTACTTGGGAAACTTGTGCAGAAGACCCTCGATGCTGTTTTCTGCTTCCCCTCTGAGTGCAGGTGGTGCTGTCAGTCCATTCCTGCCCTGGTTCCAGTCTGAGCCCACTGGGCACCTCGTGGGGTGCAGCCCAGCACCAAACCCCAGGCGTGCCCTGGCATCCTTGCAAAGGGCACTAGTGCATGTGGGGGCAGCTGTGCATGCAGATCCCTCCTGAAATGGGGACAGAGCAGGTGGGGCTGTGTCCCTGGGCACATGGATCACAGGGAGCATCTGCCCGGCCACGTAGATCCTTCCTCTTGGGAAGCCTCCCGTGCAGGTGTCTGGTGTTGTGAATGCTCTGCTTGCAGAGCAGCTCTCAGTGCAGCAGCACTTCATGTGCTGGTCCATCCAGTGGCCAGGCTGCAAATGCCTCACTCATGCTTGGGTAGTGCTGCAGGATTCTCCCGTACCTCACAGATCCAAGCAGGACTGCTTCCAAGAGAAACTGTGGCACAATGCAAGCTTTAACAATCAATTCCAGTAGAACAGCAGCCCGAGTCTGTACCTGAGAGCCTCTTCCAGGGCAGACACTGTGAGGGAAAGTACAGCATTGTCTTTTCTCCTTTTCCCCGGGTCCATCCTACAAGAGTTGTCTGCACAGTGGGTTTCACAGCATTCCTGGTTGCCTGTACAAGGGCTGTGGTGATGCACAGCAACCCGACAGCTTTCCTGTGCCGTGACTTGTCACTGCTCTGAGCTTGGCAGCTCCATGATACGAGTTGTTGACACAGAATATTGTTGAGTTGTCACAGCTCTTTCCTTGAGCCACTCAGAGCGAAGCTACATAACGGTTCAGGACCTGAAATGTCCAGCTGAAACTCTCCAGAGAACTGCTTAGGGAGGCAAAACATAATTACCCATGCTAGAGTCCAACCAGGTTGCCAAGGTTAGCACCTTTCATCTTGACATCAAATCCTTATTGACCACAAGTGGTAAAGACATTTGTTCAACGTCTCCTTTGGGAACAGGGCACTGTCCCTCTGTTATCGTGCTGGAGTATTGGGTCAGTATTGGTTTAAAGGAAAATTGCTCTCAAAGTTGCCACCAATTCTTCATGGACAACCACACATTTCCTCTGGAGATTCCTACTTGAGTATGAGCAGGACCTACTGGTCTGATTTTTTAGCTTCCTCCAAACGATTTACTCCTCCGTCCTCCTTACAAGCTAATAGTGAACACTGTAATTACCCTTATTTTCAGGCTGCCAAATAAAGTCATTAGGGAAGGAGGCATTATGATTTTGGAAAGATACATTAGAAAATGAAGGAGAGTGATGAGAGCATGTTCTCACAGTGCCAATTAAAATACTGCTGAGGAGATTCAATGCCTCTCCCTGGCAATCCAAGCAGACAAAAGAGATTCACAGGGATTTACTCCAACAGGATGGCAGAAAGGAGCATTTCTGCTTCTAAGCATAGGGCATGTGGAAATCCAGCCAGGGAAATAACCTGTGGAGTGACTTTCTTGAGCAGTGTACACTGTTTGGAAATGGTGGAACAATATAGAGCATCTATAAAAAAGGTATTTGTTGTGGCATCTGAGGTGATCTAACTGAAGCAAAGATTCTTGAATTGCATTTATCTATTAATTAGTCCTTAGAGTCTGTCAGATACCTCTCTTTGTGACCATTAAAGACATAAAACTTTTCATGCTATTAATCTCTCTAACTGTAAGTTTTGCTTAAAGAGAATGAAAGATATCTAGGTTAGGAGGGTGTGAGGCACATTGAAGAGAAGCACAAAAAGCACATGTGCATGGGGGTCAAGGAGATGAGGAACATCTCACAGTGTACTGAATGCAAACTATCCAGGTGCTAATTTTTGACGGCTGTGGAGAAATGCCTCTTCCTCAGCAGCAGATTTAATTGCTGAATGCACAACTGGATTCCATTCTTTTTCCTCTTCTAATGAACTCCCTGATCCTCCCCACGTGCCAAGGTGGTGCAGAAGGCTTCAGCCTGAGTCCTGGGGCTTTTCCCTCGATCGCACACCCGTGATGCTCTTTGCACCCACTGCTCTTCAGGTACTTTGCAGGGGAGGTGTGTAAGTACTTCCATACTGGGAAAGTGAAGCTCAGATGTTGGTTGCATGAAGTTAGGCAGAAACTAAGCTTTTTAGCCTCCCTTTCAATACTGACCCTGGATCACACACTGTAAGGCAAGAGGCTCGTGGTCTTCAGCTGGTGTTGCTGTTGTCTCTCTGACACCACCACGCTTCTGATGCCACGAGTAGTTCTGAGATGAACCTGGAACCACTGCTTAACTCCCCGGGAAAGGGGAGAAGTCTTACAAGTATTTTCTGTTTAAAGCCATTGGAAAGCACGAAGTTTGCACCTGATTGTCATTCCTGATGCCAAAATCCTCTTGCAATGGGGAGGCAATGCCAGGTCCTGTTGCCCTGCACCCCTTGCTCTGCTGCCTCACTCTTGTTCCTCTGCTCTGGCACTGAGTGTTCAGGGGGTTAAATGTCTGTTTGCCTTTTGCAGTTGGCATTTGGGTCTTAGTGAATGAGTAGACTCCTGCCAGGACCTGAGAAGGTTAAATGCACAGCAACGAGGTGTTTCTTGCTGGGTTTAATGCTGTGGGTTGGCAGGACTGGGGGCACTTGCTGAAGAGCCACCTGGCCCTGCAGGGCTGGCAGAGGAGGCTCAGGGACAGCCCTGCCCTGCTGCAGGCTGAGCTGAGCTGCCCTTTCCCCCTCCTCCTGCCCCTGTGGTGCTCGACTGGCCTCCTTGCACAGCCAGATATTGAATTTCCCTGTGGCCATGCCCTGACAGATGTTGTGCTTTGCTCCCCAGCAGCTTCTGCCCAGGCCTGCGCTGCTCCTACATCCCAAACTTTTTCCCCATCCTCGTGAGAATCCATAAGGTCCTTGCTCCTGCAGTCTCAAGGCTTGACTTGCTCTCCATCTCATTTAAAAAATCATACTAAAAGTTCTATTTTTCGTGACTCTGAAGAAGAGCTTGGAAAAAAGGTCCCTGTTGTTTCAAATGCTGAGGAAGAGAATGCCTGAACATCTTTATGGGTCTTCTTTTAATCTAATGGTTTTAAAAAAATCAAGTCTATTTCTCTTTGTGCAGTCTGACTAATGACTTTTGTAAACTTCTGTTGGCAGAAGTAACTACAGCTTAAATAAAATGACTAATTGTTTTCATTCATCAGCTATTCATCCTAAGAACAATTAGTTTGTGTTCTGCCCCCAAAAGAGGGCCGAATCCTCCACTCATGGATTATTTCTGTTACCTGTCTCCCTGTCCACGTTCTCTAGCTCATTGCTGGCTCTACTCAGCATTCAGGCCCCTTCTTGTAAAATCTGGTTGCTTCAGATTTGGGTCAGAATTTGGGCAATCCAGGTAACTGCCCCTCCTCCTGATTTCAAAGAAGAAATGAATTACAATGAGTTCCTGCAGCTTGATTTGTTCATGTGGTGGTAGGTGGCTGCTGAAATGTTAAGGTGTCCTCACTTGTTTTTCAATTTTAGACTGAAATTTAGCACCAAAGCCAAGTTGCCATACTAGCACCAGCACATCAGGCTCATTTTGGGAAGCATAGGAAGTATTTCCATCTTGTTAATAATTTTTTTTGGTTTTCCAAAATGTAAGTTTTAAAAAAAATATAAAATCATAGAATCACAGATTATGTTGGAAGGGACCTTAAAGATCATTTTGCTCCAACCCCCCTGCCATGAGCAGGGGCACCACAACAAACTTCATGTTTCCTTGGTCAAGCAAGCAAGAAGCAGAACAGTTCAGTTTGAAAGGGTTAAAGAAAAGACTAATCTGTCACCCGGTTGTTGGGTGTCTGTCCTGCAGGACAGAGTGAATGAGCTGCTCTGGGAGTGGAGCTGGAGGTCCCTGGTGACCTGAGTGAGGTGAAGGATGAGTCTCTCAAGGTCTCATCGTCTGGGATTTTGTCATAGTTGTGTGGTTAGAAATCGTAGCAGGATGGAACAGCTCAGCAGGGATTCAAGTCCTCTCTCCTCCAAAGGTCCACTTGTGGTCACAAGTCCTGCCTGGGGCACAGGGAGTGTCCAACCCACGGGAGCAGTGGGAGGGCTGTGTAGGAGTGGAGTCACATTGCCAGAGGCACCTCTGTCCCTAAATCTTTATTGCCTTTCGTGCCACTTCACTGCAACACTGAAAAGGCCCAGGAAATTATTGACTTTGGCTCTATCTCAGAGCTGAAATTGGCCCAAGACCCCAGGTAAGGACAGCTCTGCTGGATTCTGTAGGATTCTGGACATGGGTTGGAAGTTTGTGATCTTCCCTTGTCTTTCCAGCAGGAAAAAGGAAAACTGATGCTTTGAACATCATTGAAGTCTAAATAGGCAATTTCTCTTCTAATCTGAATTTCATAGCTTGATCCTATTTCTGCTACTGCAAACCCCATTTCTGTGCATGACACCCTGAGAGGTGCGGTGCTCATTCCTAACCCCCTGATCTGCTTCTTGTCCACAAAGCAACTGGAGTTGATAGCAAGTAATCCATGGAGAGGAAAAAAAGAGGAAAAAACACTCTACTTTGTACTTGGCAGAGTCCAAACACTTCCCAAAGTGAGGGTTCCTAATTTTAAATCCTTCAGACACCCAATGTGCTTGTTAAGAGGAGGGAGAAGCACTTGTTTGTGGCAGAGCTATTAAATGCAGGATTTGTGTGTTCTGAAGTAGCAGCACTGCTTTTCCAGGCTGATTAGAAATGATGATGAGATTTGTGTCCCACAGCCCTTGAAACAAATGCAAACCTCACTCCACTTCAGCAGGAGATGGACAGGGAAAGTTGTTCCTGTTCCAGTGTCTTCCCCTGTGAGCTGCCTTGAATCTCACAGCTGTTGTAGGCAGGGTTTGAATGTCCTGGAAGCAGCTCCTCCCGCTGATGGGAGCACAGCGATACCAGAGGAGTGGATCTCCAGGAATTTAATTTTAAACAGTGTATCTGAATGCAATGCAATCCCATTACAACATCACACCTGCTTTGCATATATATATATTTCTCTGTTTCGAGGCTCTCGATGTGATTTATGAGCTGCAATTAACTCAGCCTTTTAACACCATGTGACAGGTGTTGCTGGGCCCATTTAGGAACTAGGCAAGCTGAGGCACAGAGGTGTCAAGTGTAGTTTGGCAGGGATGGTATTGCAAAATGAGGACCGGAACCCAAGAATCCTGAATCACAGCCCCTATTCCACGAGCTGCCCATTTATTGCTAGGAGAGGAGATCATTAAAATCCACTGGGCTTGTCTGGCAGACTTTGTAAACTTATGCATGCCTTCGAATGCAGTGGGGTTGTTGTCATTAAATGATGAATGTAGGAGGGTTTTAACATAATGCTGAAGAAACACATTAAACCATGATGGGATGAGAATCAATATAGGTCATTAAAAAAAATCCTGCTGAAACAGATTTTGCCTGTCACTCAGCAATGTTTATATGCTGTGCTCCCTTTGAGCTGCTCTACCTATGTAACAGAACCTTTTTTTAAATGCAAGTGGCAGGAGGCATGTAAAATACTGTGCCTTAGTGCTCACAGACCATGGAATTCTTTCCTCTGGTCAGCAAGACTGAGACTATCACAACCTGAAGTGTAAGGGGTCCTGTGGGTATTTTATACTTACAAAATAGCTGGGTGTTGGGGGGAAAAAAAGGATGTCTGAACTTCTGTTTTCCATCTCTATGTGCAAAAGAAGAAATAAAGTGTTCTGCAGTTCCTCCCTTCAAGTACATTCATATTAGTAATACAGTAAGAATTCCAGAAGTTCCACCTTGCTAATTGTGGAAGGATAGAAACATGTGAAAACTTGATAAATGCAGCATGGGGACTTGCCATGTGTTTAAGTCTTGGAAAGGGAAATGCCTTATTCACATCTGAAACTAACAGCCATGTAGCAGTGGAAATAGGACTTTGTGTTGTAGAGAATTTGCTGCTGCATGGGAGATGATTTAATCAGGGGATTGTTTTTAAAATAGAAAAGTAGAATACAGATGTGGGTAATTAAGTATGGGAGATGCTACTGCTGGTTTTAGTGTAAATGCATTTGTTGTTTGTAAACCTGACTCATTTGTAAAGACACACACCAAAAAAATGGGCACATATTCAGATTTATCCAAGTCCCTGTGAGTGTGAGCAGGACTTCATAAGCCGGTATCAAAATGCTCCTCAGTAATGGTCTGGGCTACCAGTACCTTTATTGCTGTCACTGAATACTACATCTTGTATATATTTATATTCATGTACAACTATATTAAACTCTTTGGAGATAAGTACTTAGACAATCAGGCATGCAGATAATATTGCTGAAAATAACCTCAGAGACGTAAAATCAGAACCAAAGGCAAAACAAGCGGCCTTGTAAGACCCTGTAAGCCCACCCAGACCTTTCACCCGTGGGACTGGCTGGTCTGATGCTCCTCCTGTTGCTCTGGGCACCCCATTCAACTCCAAATCCTGCAAAACTGTAAGGCAGTCCCTGCCTATTGTTTGCTTGGGGTGTTGGTTGTTTTTTTTCCCCTCTAGCTGAAGGTGCAAAGCCAAATAGGTCTGTGGTCCCACTGCCATTAGAGCCCGTGAGAGTTTGCTTGCACTGAAGGCACTGACAAAACCCTCCACGGCTTTCACGGGGGCAGGAACTGGCTCCCCGTGATTTCATCTCCAGGGTTCAGCTCAAGGCTCTTTGAAAATGACAACTTGTGGCTTTTGGAGAGGCCATTAACATATTTGTCATGGGGGAAAGAGGGTAAATAAGGAACTTGAAAAGAAAGGCAGATATTAATTACGCTTCAGACAACATTGTTGTGTGCTGATGACATGCTGGAGCTCTCCAGACGACTATAATTTGCAAGTGAACCCAACGAGCAGGAGACTTTACAACAAGCCGAGCAATTAGTTCTTCCTGAGTTGCAAGAGTGACATCATGTGTGCAAAACATGCCTTCGCCTTCAGCTAACAGCACATACTCATTTATTCTTCCTGTAGAGTCACTGTGGGCTGTGAAGGCCATTAAATCATCCCCCTGATGGATGTGCTGACTCTTGGAGTCCAGTGAGTAAGGGTCCCTCGAGTGCAGATAAAGAAACACTTGTCCAAAGCACCAGCTACCACCCAAATCAGCTCCAATAGCTGATTTTATGCCCTACAGCTGGCTCACAAAGTTCTTGTATTCTTTTTCAATGTCAAGTTATTTATGGTGTCTTGAAAGCTTGTCTCTGTTGTAGGGTCTGACCCAATTAGTGGGCGTTTAATTTTTTTTTTTCTGAAATTTATCAAGATGTTGAACAAGGTGAGGACTTTCATGTTTCTATAGAGTTCTGAAAAAAAGCAAAGGCATGACTAGAAAATTTAATAGAAATTAAGTACTTAGGCCTTAATGGTAGTATGTATCTGGGTATAGATTTCCAGTAGTGTGTGCCTGGTTTCTTAAGTTGAATCACTTTGTGTTTTGCACTGCGTGAGTTTATCAAAGAGACTATAAGGATGCCTCTGATACTCAATGAGGAACAAATTATGGCATTGATCTGCAGAGACAATTACATTTATTCTTTAATCAGATACATAGTCCCACTGGAGCCACATACTACTTCCACACAGTCAATTAACACACTCCTGCTGAAGCGCTTCGTAAAATCAAGAGCCAAAAAACCCCAACTTGTAAAGAGTTTTTTTCAGCTCTTTTTCTGTTAGAAGTGTGCTGCAAATTGCCATGAAGTTTTTTTTTTTTTTTTTTTTTTTTTTTTATACTCAATTAATGAAAAAGAATGGGAGGTGAATGAGCTTGAATTTAGATATTCCTTTCAGTGTGTGAAAATCTGCTTTACCTTTTGAAGAAAACTACTACTACAATTTCTCCACTGCAGTTTCCCTACACCCAGCAGTGTGTGCAGGGAGATTTGGCAGGTGCAGAATGGGGCTGCAGCCAGCTCAGCACAGAGAGCTGAGCAGCTTTGCCTCACACAGCAGTGGGTTTCTCTTGCTGTGCTGAGCTTCCAGACCGGGCTGTGCATGTTCTCACTGCCCTTCCCCACTTCTGAGAGCAATTGCCCAGTGTTGGTTGCTCTCAGGATATCTCTTTCTGTCCCAAATTTGCTGTTTCCCAGTGAAGCAGAAGGGAAAGCTCCTCTTTTTAGCAGCAGCCCAGCCAGACCAGTGATACTGCTGTCCTGGAGTCCTCTGTAAAGTCGAGGGCAGTGACTTCAGTGCAGTGGGATATTCGGATCTGACCACCCACCCCAAGTTTTCTGTAAATAATCTATATGGTTCTTTTGTTTCTCTCCAGCTCACATGTTTACATAGTCCCCAGTAGCTTCTAAATTTAGAACCTGAGGAAAATAGAAACCTGTTCTCTGAAGCCAGCAGGATGTTTTAATAGGAAATGTTACTGCTATTATTAAGAATAGTAATAATCTTATGTTAACCAAAGGCAGGGATGAATCTCTTGCTGGACTGTGCCTGGAATCTGTGCCAGGTCTTTATATTCTCACGAAGCTGGGGGCAAAAACCATCCCAGAGAAATGGCAAAGCTGCTGCTGACTGTTCTGTAGGAAGGGCATGGCAGGGAACTGGGTACTTTAGTGCCTGAGACACTGAAGCTTCTTGGTATTTTTTTCTGTTTGTGACAGCTCATCCCAGCAGAGAGAGGCAGATTTTGTACAGCCTTCAATTTAGTTTTCTGCACTAAAGTTCCTGTTTTGCTGCCAGCAGTGAGGGAAGGCAGGCACCTGAGAGGGTGGCAGCAAAAGCGCCAAGCAAAGCTGCAAGGGATGAAAAACCTCCGAGTTCTGTGAAACAGCTTAAACCCTGCTCTGCAGCTTCAACTGCAGGGACTTTCCTCCTAACTGAAGCCTGAGGATCCCTTCTCAGGAGCCTGTTGAGTTACCTCCTTTATCTGTAGCTGCCAGCATGGCCACAGATGTGATAGGGGAAGCCATTGGTTTTGGTGGTGTGGGCAGAAGAAGAGTGAGATGTGTGTGCATGAACTGTCTCTTTTGGCTACAGGCTCTGCACAGCCTGAAGAAGTGAACCTCCCACAGAGCCTGCCTGCTTCGTGGGCCATTCTGCTTGAATTATTCCTCTGGCACTGCACTCCCTCAACTAAAGTTTATAATGTAAAGCTGGTGACAGGCTGGGTTAGGTTTAAAGTGCATGGTTTTGATTAATTTGCTGCATCTCAAGAGCAAAAATGTGTAAACTTGGTCTTTACTGAATACTACACTGTTTTTCCACGTGTTGGGGATCTACCAAGATTGTACACCTTTTATTTACCCATGTGTGAGTCACAGAGCTGGGACAATCCACACTGAAATAAATACTCAGTAAGAAGTTGTGGAGGAAACTGAGGTTCTGGAAGGATTAGAGTGGAAGCTTTCAATGTCAGAAAAACCCGAGTGTGAGCAGAAAATGCAGCTCTTCCAAAAGATCCCTGTGTTCTGTTCTCCTGCCCATGATGCACAGGAGGGATGAAGGTTCTCCTCTATCCCCGCACACGCCCCTGCTCATACCCCCCAAGCTCCCCACGGAGCACATGAGGGAGAATCTGCTTGGTGGTTTTGATAAAAAGGCAGTTTCATAGCCCTAATAATCAACAGCTGGGAAAGTACATGCTTTCCTCCTTCATCTCTAGGCTTATTTGAGAGATTTCTGTTTTGTGGCTTTACTGGGGTGACTTTCCTGATGAACTGATTAAAAAAAAAGCCTTTGAATTTCTTCGAAGACCATAGTGGTTACCATAGAAATATGTTAGCTGCAAAACAAGGAATAATTAGTTTATGTTTGTTCCTTTGTGTCTCCTAATTTCTTCCATTCAGGATTTTTTAAGCATATAATTACAGGGATTATTCAGCTTTGTGATTTTTTTTTTGTTTGTTTCCCCTCTATAAATTCATTTAAAGACAAAACTATGTGGAGCATAAATAATAATGATTACATGTGGTAATTAGTCCAACCTGTTTGTCCACATAGCAGAAAACAATGTTTTCTGTCGAAGGCTGAAATGCTGACTAGTGGTCACTCCGAGCTCCAGCATTCGCAGTTATCTGCCTCATCCCTTGTGGCTACTCAAACAGTGACCCTCAAAATTCAGAAATGGGATTGTCGAGGGCATTGCAGGACAATCCTTTTGTCGTTCAAGTTCTGGGACAGACCACACTGGACCAGAAAGGCATCAGGAGGCGGCAGAAGTCGCTCAGGTCGGGTGACAATTGAGCAAGGGCGGGAGTGTTGCGACACTGGGGTTTAAGGTAGTTATTTAACACCTCTGCCCTGGCTGGATTTGCCGAGTAGGCAAAGTTCTGCCTGTGTGTGTGTGTGAAAGGGCTGAAACTTGCAGGACTTCTCCGGCAACATTTGGGCTTTTTGCAAAATAGCAGATTCCCCTGCACACAGGGAAGGGTCCTGGAGCCCGCTGGCTCGGAGTCGTTCAGAGGTTAAATCACCTTGCAATTATTCTCCCTTGGGAGAGGTGTTCTCTGTTTCAAGCTCCAAGGGAATAAACAGGAACAAGAAAGAGTCTTATCCTGGGCTTAATCCTTTTCTCCAGTCCAATCAGGTTGGGAGCGTTCCATAGCGGAGAAAAACATCAGGAGGGAGCAGGAAACGCTCAATACAAGGGAGAAACATCAGGAGGGAGCAGGAAACGCTCAATACAAGGGAGAAACATCAGGAGGGAGCAGGAAACGCTCAATACAAGGGAGAAACATCAGGAGGGAGCAGGATTTATGCACAGCCTTTTTGTTGCAGCAGTTTGGGAGCCAGGATGCTGCCTGTGCGGGGAGAGGTCTGGTCCTCTGCCCCTGCATCCCGAGCCAGCGTGCCAACTCCAAATTCTTCTGTGGAAAAGAGGGGAGCATTGCCAAGGATATTCCAGTGACTCTCCCGGATCAAGCTTTTAAGGAACAATAATAAGCAGTGTCATGTGGCTTTCAAGGGCTCCGGTCCGAGCTAGGTTAGAACGACAGAACGGTTTGTGTCGGAAGGAACCTTAAAGCCCATCCCGTGCCATGGGCAGGGACACCTTCCACTACCCCAGGTTGCTCCGAGCGCTGTCCCGCCTGGCCTGGCGCAGTCGCAGGGATGGGGCAGCCACAGCTGCTCTGCAGGGACACACGGGCCGAATAAACGCGGGGCCGTCGGGGCTCGGGGTGTCCCCCCCGGGGCTCGGGGTGTCCCCACCGGGGCTCGGGGTGTCCCCCCCGGGTCCCCCCACCTCGGTGGGTGCTCTGGCGCCCTCTGGCGGCGGCGGGCGCTGCCTGCGGCGCTCGGGCCCGAGCCGGGTGGGGATGGGAGGATGAGGATGATGATGGGGATGATAGAGATGAGGAGGAGCAGCAGCAGGGGGGGATGATGGGGAGGAGGATGATGATGGGGAGGGGTATGATAGGGAGGAGGAGGAGGAGGATGTGGATGAGGAGGAGGAGGAGGATGGTGGGGAGGGGGATGATAGGGATGAGGAGGAGGATGATAGAGATGAGGAGGAAGGGGATGATGGGGATGAGGAGGAGCAGCAGGAGGGGGATGATAGGGAGGAGGAGGGGGATGGGGAGGAGCAGCAGGAAGGGGGATGATAGGGAAGAGGAGGATGATGAGGATGATAGGGATGAGGAGGAAGGGGATGATGGGGATGAGGAGGAGCAGCAGGAGGGGGATGATAGGGAGGAGGAGGGTGATGGGGAGGAGCAGCAGGAAGGGGGATGATAGGGAAGAGGAGGATGATGAGGATGATAGGGATGAGGAGGAAGGGGATNGGAGGAAGGGGATGATGGGGATGAGGAGGAGCAGCAGGAGGGGGAGGATAGGGAGGAGGAGGATGGTGGGGATGAAGAGGAGCAGCAGGAGGGGGATGATCGGGATGAGGAGGAGCAGGATGATGGGGAGGGGGATGATAGGGATGAGGAGGAGCAGGATGATGGGGATGAAGCTGAAGCTGCTCGGCCCGTGTCCCGCTGTCAGCACTCAGGGCAGGCGTGTGTCGCTTTGCTGAGGAGGGCTCGGGGTGCCAGCCGTGCCAGGGGCTCTGCCCTGCGGGTGCAGGAGCCGTCCCTGCTCGGGGGCAAAGCGCGAGGCTCCGGTGCTGACGGTGCCGTCAATGAGATCCTGTGCAAACCCAATTCACGGCTGGACGGCCCCGAGGCTGTCAGAGCTCTGGGAGTGTTTGGATGATCCTCTGGGACACAGGGAGTGCCTCCCGGGGATTGTCCTGTGCAGGGTTGGGGGTTGGACTCGATGCTTCTTGTGGGTCCCTTCCAGCTCAGCATATTCTGTGAACCTAATTTCCCGTGTGTTTGGTTTGTTCCCCCCTCCACCCCCCACCCCCCCGTATTTTTCATGGATGCACAGTCAGCTTTAGTTTACTGAAATATAAAATTAACTTCCCAATACAAGGATGACTTTTGGTAATAGAGCATAATACCCAGGAATGGACACTCAGGGCAGAGCAATCCACTTAACGCAATTCTTGCACAATTATGAGTTGCTTGCCTTGAACATTATTCTGAGGAAAAAAAAAAAAAAGAAAATTCTAGTTAATAACCTGGGCAAAACAATTATCCTTCTAAGAGTCTTTATTGAATCATGTATGCAAAGCAGAGGAGGTTTTCATAACAGATGTATTTAATCTTGATGCAATGCTTGGTTTTAACCCCACACTGTCTCACAATTCAGTTAGAGTTTAGACTAGTTCTGATGTGCTTGAATAGCCAGAAGCCTCTGGCATCACAAACAAGGCTCTGCTATTGTGGAAGCCCCTCAAAGTCTTGTTATTTTTCAGCACTAACTGTAATAATGAAAGCCTGGGAGATCATTTATATAATGGTTCAATGGTTAGTTTTCATAACTGCCTGCAAGAGGCTTTTGGAAGCTCTCCTGGTGTTTATTGCAATAAATGTCAGGGTGAGACTATTGTGTTTGTGTCAGAGATGTAAACTCTGGCACAGGGAGAGCAACCTCACGGCATGCATTGCTTCTGAGTCGTACCCTGCCAGGGAGAGGGCAGCATGTGGCAGCTCTCCCCGCTCCTTGGTTGCCATCCAGAGGATCCCTTGGCTCCTGCTGGCACTGCTGGTTGTGGTGGAGTGTCCTGGAGCACAGCAAAAGCTCCAGCCTGTGGAGCTGCATCGGACACTGCCCGTGTGGAGGCAGAGATAGCAAGAAAAGTGAGTGTGTTGGACTTCACCTCACTGTATCCCATGATGTGGTCATGCATAAATAGAGCACTGGATTTTAGAGCTGGCGAAGCATTAGTGGGTCACCTACAGAATTCCCCTCTTTCACAAAGGATGATTCTGCCTGCCAAGTAATTATTAAGGTTTTATTGTACTGTCTTTTGAAATCTTCAGTGCAAAAGTTTCTACAATGACCATCTTACTCCCCAACTATTCCATATTCTAATTTTCTTCTTTGATTTTCTTTCCTCGTGTTAAGCCTAAATTTCTTTCCCCCATAATTTCAATTTCCTGTAAGTGCTCCCAGCTGCCCATCCTATCCCACGCCACCCACTGCCCTCCCCTCTGTGAGTTGGGTTCCTGTCAGACATCCCTGGACCATTCCTTTTGGTCAAAGATATACACATGCAATTGCTCTAACCTTCTCTCTACCACCCCTTCCCTCAGGCGCTTCATTATATTCCCAACCCTGCTCTGACCTGCTTCCCATTTATCAATATGATTTTATGAGGGGTTAGGAACTGCTCATCCTGCCGTGGTTTTCTCCCTTGCCCATGTCCATGCAGCCCACCAAGGTCATGTTTTGGGCACAGACCTGGCTCATCCCACTCTCTCAGCTGAGGAAGCTTTCACAGCCAGAGGATACCCTGCCCCACTGTGCAATCACATGTTTTTAAACAGGAGTGTGGCACATCAGATACAGTTAAATATCCGCCCAGAATAAAGCATTACTGGCAAGCTTGACTGACGAGGGAAGAGGACTCTTCTGATGGCTTAGAAATCCTTTGCTGAGGTCTCTTCAAATGTCTCAAATCTTTGCTTGCCTGGGTTTTCTGCAGGCATGACAGTCATCAAGACACAGCTACAGGTCATGTAACTCACTTTTTAAATCACTATTTATTCTCCATCAATATTACCTGCTGAGTGCAGAAGACCAGTCTGTCCTTGCAGTGTGCCTGTCTCCTGCATGCTGAGGTTCCTGCTCTCAGGGTATTTCTTGGGACAAAAATGGAATGCAGTGCTGAAAAAGGACTTTTTTTTAAGGGTATGTAGGGACAGGACAAGGGGAAATGACTTCCAACTGGAAGGGAGTAGGTTTAGATTGGATATTGGAAAGAAATTGTCCCCTGGGAGGGTGGGCAGGGCCTGGCACAGGGTGTCCAGAGAAGCTGTGGCTGCCCCATCCCTGGGAGTGTCCCAGGCCAGGTTGGACGGGACTTGGAGCAACCTGGGCTGGCGGAAGGTGTCCCTGCCCATGGCAGGGGGAGGCAATGGATGGGTTTCCAGGTCCCTTCCAATCTAAACTATTCCATGAATCTGTGATTTCTGACTGAGTGTGGTATATATGCCTATGTTGTTGTTTTAAGGACTTACCTGGAAAATAAGCAGTGTGGGTCTGCAAGTGAAATTGGTATGGGGTAAGAACATTTTGAGACTTGACTTAGCCTCTTTGATATAACAGTCAGGCTTCAGTCTGCAATGGACAAAAAAGTTTGGAGAAATATATGTTTAGGAGTCTTTTTATAATAAACTATGCTGGTATGTAGAGCAAAGAACAAGTTTCAAACCACTAAGTGCTAGTAGTAAAATATAGTGACCACCAAGTATTTCATTTCTGAAAATAGACCCCAGAGAACTATATATCAAAGTGTTTTGTCAACTGAACATCTTTCTAGGAAGTTAATCTTTACAAGAACAAAAGAAAAGGCTTGAGCAGTAAGCCTACATGAAATAATTGTGTAAGTAAATATCAACCTTGTGCACACAGTGTGTGTGAACAATAAGCCAGACTGTGACTGAAACGGGTGGCCAGACCTTCCCTGGGGATAAATCATCAGTGCAATGTGTGAATTTGGCCCCGGGTTTATGATTACAATGTCCTGCCCCTGGTTGAAGTGCAGGATGTTCTGTTGGGTGTTTACCTTTGCCTTCACCCATGCTGAGAAGAACGAGGGAAGGATAAGGCTGGAAGGCAGGAGCTCCTGGAGCAGCAGGGACTTTGCTCAAAGAATATCCTATTCTGCTACCTGGTTGTTACCTTTTTGCTACTTAATTTCTCCTTGTCTCCAGGGTTTGGTCTCAGAAATGACCTCTATAAGGGACAAAGCCTTGATGTCCTTGTCTCAGCTGTTGTATTGATGGAGGAGCTCAGGAGGTGGTGGGAGAGGGGAAGGGACAACCAGGTGGTGGGTGAGAATGGGAACAGGATGGCTTAAGAGCTGAGGACTCTGTCAATGCTTTTGTTGTTGTTATACAAAGACTATGAAAGAAAACGTGAGACGAGCGTGCCATGGAGATCCTCCTGTGGAGAAGTGCTGGAGCTCCATCCTCACTCAAGCCAAACCTGTTCCTGGAGAACTCAGAAGTTGGAAAGTTGAGGTGAACTCTTTCCTGTTCCCACCATAGGTGTCTCTCAGTAGAGCGGAGTTGCATCATCTCTGTGGACATTCTGGGCGAGGTTGGCCACTAACTGTTATTGAGGGTTGAACAATCTAGACAATTGTATCATTACAACATCCACGAACCTGCAGCTACATTGTGCTTGGTGAAGTGCTCACTTTGATCTGCCCAGAGAATCTAACCATAGCCAGCTGTTTAGTAAGCAAGGAAAGGGCTTCTGGAGTCCTTTGACCCATCCCCTGCACCACTATAGGAAGAACTGCCTTTCTCCTTCACTAAAAAATCTTTAATCTGCTCTTAACAACTTCCCATGTGGAGCTCCACAGCTTCTCCAGGTAGCCTGTTCCAGGGCTCCACCTCACTAGAGGGTTTCCTTGATGCCTAACCTGAATCTTCCTTGCCAAAGTTTGTCTATTATCTTCACTGAAGCATCTCTGGATGTGCCAAATAAACTTTTCCTGTTTGGATGCCTTTTAGGGACCGTGGTCATGTCACTCCCTTGCTGGTGGCCCTTTCACTGAGCTCAGCAACCTCAATTTTTTCAGTCCTCTCCTATGGGCCACATATTCAGTTGTCTGATCATCATTCTCTTTGTCTTTTGTACTCTTACACTCTCTCCAACTGCCCCAACTCTTTCTTGGAATTGAACCCCCCAAATGTCTTGGCGGTACAGCCGGGACCACACTGACACTGCACACAGCTGTGGCATTTTGTTGGGTATTCTACAAAAAATACTGCATATTCCATTTGCTTTCTGTCTTTGCTCTACCACTTCCACAAGGTGTATCTGTAGGTGTGTATTAGTGCTTACTTGTTTCATGTAAGATACTTGTCCATGTTGGACTTCATCCATTTTTATTTCTACTGCAAAGATCACATTGAACTTCATCCTGTTCTCTGATGTGTTTGCAATTGGCTTCCACATCCACATCGTCTGCAAATCCACACATGCCCTTTCTGTTTTATCACCCCTCATTTTAGGGCAAACATTGAAGAGGACTGGCTCTCAGAGCCCCCTGCAGATCTTTGCAGGGTCAGTGTGGTGTGAGCTGCTGCTGGGACTCTGTGCCTGGGAACGGGGGCAGCCCCTCTGGCAACCAAGATGAAGAGTCACTCCAGCTTTACAGGGCTAACAGTGGCCAAGTACCCCCATCTGTTTTCTCTAAATATTGCTGAATCTGAGGCTTTTTCATGGCTGAAAAATTTAATTTGTGGCCAGTTCAGATGGGGAGTTCCTGAGCCCTCCTGAGGGCTGAAGCAGTGCCTTCTTTGGGAACTGGAAGCAGCCCAAGAGCCACGGCCTTGAGATCTCCTGCTCGTAGCAACCAGCTCCTGAGTGGGTAGAAGTGTTGTGGGGAGGGGATCTGAAGAGAAGAAGGGGCAGAAAACTTAGCAGTGTTGTGGGGAAGACATCTGAACATAAGAAGGGGCAGAAAACTTTCAAACAAATGGTGAGCCAAAGCTCAGCGAGGGCAATGGGACCTCCCTGACTGGCAGCTCGTGGCCTGATAAAGGGGAGTACAGAGAGAAAAACTACACTCCTGAAGCAAAAAGATTGTTAAGATAGGAGAGGAAAATTTGATGACTGTGGAAAGGCTGCCTGGAAATAGTTAGAGAAAGCCCTTTCAAATTAAATAATAATAATAATGACAACACAAGACTTGAGAGAGGAGGTGGAACAGAATAAAACCAAACCAGAAACACAACAAATCTAGAAAAATTGAACCAAACAAACTGCTAGCTTTCTGAAACTCCAGATGGTGTGAGCCACCCTGCCCTCCTTTCAGGGTTTCTGTTTTGCAAATTGCCTTTCTCCTGCCTGGGTAGTGAGCCCATCACAGGTGCCACAGGGAGAAGTGCCCAGCTGTGTCCAGCGCAGGAGCCACAGCTGCAGGGGCAGTGGGGATGGTGGGACTGTGGGTGGCTCTGGGACAACGCCATGAAGATTCTCTCCCTCTCTCTCCACTCGTGCCTTTTGCTGCCGTTCAATTTAAGGTGCTGTGATGCTGCTGGTTGGATGCAACATTTCCCCCAGACAGATAATTACTCTGCCTTTTGCCTTGTCCTTCTAATCGCTGTTAAAAGCGGTGCCGCCGGTACCTTTTGTGAGCCTGCAAACGTGTGTGTGTGTTTAGACAAAGTCTGAGGGCAGAACTGCTCTGTGCTGTGAGGTTTCAGCAGCGGCAATCGCTGCTTGGTTTCCAGAGCCTGGAGACGGCTCGTTACAATAACGAGAAGCGCGAGTGAGGAGCGTCCCCTCGGCACTCGCAGCACCACTTTCTATTGCCGTCATCAAAGGCTTCGGGAGCGTTTGCATTCACAGGAGGTTGTTCTGCTATTGCACGCAAACATGTGCTCCTCGGTGTCTGGGAAATGCTGTGCTGTGGAGGGGAGCAGCTCCCGGGGAAGGCACGACTCGGGCTTGGCCACTTGGCTCAGTGAGGGATGGAAAGCAGGATGTCAACATTGAAATTCCAGGATGGAAGCAGGGCTGGATCAGGAGCAGAAAGGCAGAGAAGTGAGGTGGTACCACCCTGGAGTTCAAGCTGGACTCATCCTGGCATTCCCAAAGCACACACACATTTGGAGGGCTGTAGTTTCCCACTTCTTGTGAGTTTATGCCTTTCGGTTTTGGTCTGAGGAAAGAGAAGCTTTGTCCTGGCTAAAAACAGCGGTGCTCACAACCACTTAGAGATTTATGTTGTGGTGCAGGGCCAGAATTCCTACTCTTGGCCTGGGTTTCCAGAGCTACTGAAGGAATCTGGAAGTGAATCCCATGGTTATTTCCCAGAGCTTTCAAGTTCATGTGCCACACACGGGCTGGATAGAACTGATGCTGGTAAAAAGAGCAAGAAATGCTACTGTAGAGGATCCAGGAAGGGCACCAAAAGGAGCCCCAGGGACACACCAAAGGGTTATGAGCTGCCTCTACCGTGGCCAAGAAGAAAATATTTACACAACACAGACCCTGAAAGTGAAAAACAATCACAGAGCCGTTTAGTAGGAATGAGAAGTTTATCAACAGGAAAATGACATTTGCAACCTGAAAGTAACCTTTTGCTTTTACGAGCAAGAATTTTAATTAATCATTGCTTTATTTTTCTTCTTCTTGCTTTATGTTGTCCCCTTATCTTGGAATAAAACGAAGTGAGGGATTTTCACAATCTCTGAGCTTTTATGGCTCAATTAAGTTTCAATCAGGACATAAAATGGGGGATACCGAGGTGACCTCATCCAACTGCCCACTTTCACTTCTAATGAACACTCAAAATTTGGATTTTGCATCAAATGAAGCACAACTGTGTTATACTAAAAAAATGTGATCTTTTTACTTGCGTACCTACCTGTGTGTAAGATTTTGTTTTGCACTCAGAGGCTGTTTCAGATGTTCCAGAAGTAGTGGGGTTGCAGTGTACTGCTTCAAACCCCCAGGAAGGGTAATTTATTTTTCCCTTCGGTGAGTTAATGATTTCACAGCGTTTCAGTTCACATGCCCTTTCTTTTTAGTGTTCTCCAGGAATATCCTTTTTTATCCCCTTCCCAAACTTAGTGCCACACAGCCCTTTGTGTTCCTGGGCACCTGGAGATGTTGACTGGAGAATGGAGTGCTAAGTTTGGGAAAGCCTTCAGCCTATTACTTGATGTCTGGTTCACATTCTGGTTATACAGACATATTTTACTATCAAAGTTGGGCTTTTATATCTGTTATTGCAAAGACCAAGAAACCATCAGCTTGCAACTGAACTCTATTAGCCATAGGGAAAGCAGGAGGCTCTTGAAGCCATTGGATTTCTTTAGGAAAGCAAAGTTAGAGTCATCATCTGGATTTTATTGGATTTATCTATTTCACTTTGTTAAATTTGAAAGTTTGTTTGCAAAGAAATGTGTATCCTCTTTGGAGCTGCTAAGTATTGGGATGAATATTTAACACAGGATTCAGATGGGGTTTTGAAACACACAATGTCATAGTGATTACAAATTCATGTGTGTTTTCTTAAATATTTCCTTTTTTACATCTATCTTTTGCTTCCTTAAAGCCTTGCCAGTAAAGGGGAGAGAAAAGCTTGATAAAAAAATAAGCAAATGGCTTTTAGTTTCCTAGGAGTGGTTGATTTTTGTGGACACTGGAATGGCTGTGCTGGGAACCAGCACATGGATCTCACTGGCTTCTGGACTCTGAACTGGATCTCGTGGGAGCTGCCCCAGGGATTTACTGATTCCCACTGCCTGATGACAGAGGCTCTTTTTCCTCCCAAATCTGTGCCCATTTTTTTATTAAAAAAAGCAGGCTCAGCCTGGGCCCTGGGTTTGCTGCTCTGGGCAGAGGGGGACACATCCCAAACCAGGGGGACAAGCAGTGCAAGGTGAAGGCTCAGAGTGGGTTCTGCTTATGCTCCTTCAGGTTTCAGATGTCTCACTCAGGGGTCAGCAGTTATTTTTCTGCTAAAATAAATAAATAGTGTGCTAAACACCAAAGAAACGTTTGAATTAAAGCTAATTGTCTCACTTTGCTATGTTTGGCTGTGCTTTGGTGCAGGTCAAAGCCAGGCCCAGAGCAGTCCCAGCAGTGTTCGGATCAGCTGCAACTCACGGCAAGCGCATAAAAATGTTTTATATTAAAGAGTTGAGAGAAAAATACAGAGTTGAGCACATTCAAACTATGAATTTGAAAAGTTTCCATTGTTTACTTATCTCATTAAGAATCTCTCTCCATGCAGGCACACGAGGGGCTGGTACAAATATATCTCGATGTCTATCTTGTTCCACTGTACGTTTGCCTGCAGGTCTCTATAGATAGAAACATAAACTGTGTGTATATCCTGCTGCCTTTTGAAACCTACAGAACATTACCAACAGTTTCTTTTCTCTAGTTTGCTCAAATGCTTGTGGTTAGATATTCTGAAAGTGTAGAATTAAAAAAAAAAATAAAAAGAAGAGAAAGACAAAAAGATTTCTACACTTTGAAAGAGGTGCTTTGGTAAAAATGCACTTCTCGCTTTTTATTTTTTACATTTTTAAGAAGCCAACAAACTATTGAGTTTCTCAGCGTGCTGTATTTGATAACATAAAATCAGATACAATTACTGATAAATATTAATTCAGAGCTGCAAAAATGAACAGTGTGTGGCACCTGATGGCTGGAATTTGAGTGCCATGGGGGGATTTTCAGAGTCAGGCTCGATTGTGTGTTTGTTGCCAGGAAAGTCTGGATATGAGAAATAAAGCTTCTGCTCAGAGCACAGAGTCCTCTTGCATCCTCTCCACTGTCTCAAAATCCAGACTAAAATGAGAAGTTGAAAAGAAGAAATTTAAATATGATTAAGAGGACTCTTGTAATTATTTTATTCAAATAAGAAAACATTTGGTAGCAGCACTTAAGCATAAAGAGTTAAATAAAAAGGGAAAATTCCTTATTGAAACTGAATATAATGAACAGAAATAATATTTAACAATTGAATTAATTTTATCTCTTGGGTAAATTTGATTATCTTCCTGATTGCCCAGTAATATTCAAAATATAGAAAGATTATGAGCACACCTGGCCTTATAATTTGCTAAAACCAGACGGAGTGGATGGGAACAGCACTTTGAATGTGGTAATTCACATCAGTACTTGGAGACTCAAAGGACCTCAGATCTGTAATGTGTTATTTTAAACATTCTCACTTCGGAAGTTATTAAAAAAATTAGCCATAAATTAGCATTCATTTGAAACAAACTCTTCACTCCTCTGAATTTACAGTGCTGCAGTGCTGTAGATGTGCAACCAGGGTTCCCAGTTTTTAAACTTTTTCACTGCCATGTCATAGTGATGAATTCAGTGTTATTTCTTACCATGGTTCTACCAGATTTTCTTATTCTTGATTCTGTTAGGTTTTATCTTGAGCACTTTTTAATTATCTAAGTCCATTTGGAATGACATTGGTATTAATTACTACAAAAAACATTAATGGTTTGATCCTGGTATCCTCAAACAAATAGTAAATGGTCAGTGATCTTGGTACCAGGAGGATTTATAGCTGTGATTCATGAAAACTTAAATTTCCAGTGATTTCAGGAGGATTTCAGTATCAGACCACTGGGAACATATTGTTAATTAACATATTGTTAATATTGTACTTGTGTGTTCTGCACCAGGAGAAGAAGTGAAAACCCAGCTGGCAAAATCCATCCAGGCTCGTGGGGGAAGAACCCACTTCAGTAAGTTCATAAAAATTAAGATAGGAAATCCTGACTTTATCTGAACGGGTTCTAGCTTGGCAATGAAGGCAAACACCCTCCTCAGTGAGTGTTTTAAGGGGGTGATTATTGCTGAGGTTCTGCTCCTCCAGCTGTGTGCTCTGAGGGGCTGAGCCAGGTGTCGAAGGAACTCGCAGCTGGTTCTCTGCTTCAAGCTTACCAGTTACTATGAGTAGTTCAGGAAAAGCTTTTGCAAGCTGAGTGAATTTATATCTAGCCCAGATACAAAATCCCAACTCTTATTTAGCTGCAATTAGCTGGTTCTGGGGAATTGTTCTGTTTCTTGCTTCAGCGGCTTTAATTTTCATTTTACTTCCGTGTGTATTACAGCCTGCAAAACAAAAACTTGCTTTCTGTGGGCATCCACTGCAGTAGAAGAGGCTCACGTGAGTTGGACAAATTAAAATGAAATATAGATCATAGAGTCACAGAATGGTTTGGGTTGGAAGGCACATGGTGGTTTCCTGGTAGTGGGTCAGGGTGCTGATGAGGAGACCTGGGGGACCGTGTTCCCTTCACTGGGGCTGCAGGCAGAGCTGCCTCTGGTGTGGGTGGGAGCTCCTGGTGTGGGCTCAGTGTGGGCTGCAAGAGCTCTGATGCCCTGAATTTGTGAGCCACAGTTTTGAGAAGGGTTTTGCCTCGATTAATGAGCTGAAGCACCTCTAAGTTACTTATTAAATTGTGACATGGAGCTGGGGATGAGTTGTATGCCTTGCTACGACCTGGGCTTAGCAGGGCTCTGGGAGGCCTTTCAGGAGAGCTTTAGAAAGGGATGGTTTGCATTAGAGAGCAGAGGCTTAGTTTTCTGTATACAAAGGCCCTGTGGTGTTAGGGGTGGTCAGAAGGAGAAGGCATCCGAGAGTGTGAGTGCAGAGGTGGACGCTGCACTGGGAGAGCCGCTTGTCTCAAGGATGGGATCCAACAGACCCTTTGGGCTCTTCACACCTGGAGACCCGGGCTGGAGGGCAAGCTGCTGGTCCAGGGATGGCTGAGCTACTGGCAAAGTGTTTGGTTTAAGCGGTTAGACTTTGTCCAAAGGTGTGAGGAAAGAGGGATTTGCAGGGCTTCATCTTTGAGATGAGAGAGAGCGCCGTGCCACGGGCTGTGCTGTGAAGGACACGAGGGTTTGGCTGCAATTTTGACTGATCTCTTTGGCAGGGCACTTTGGGGAGTCTCTTAAAAACGGTACAATCCTTTCCAGCCCCTCTCAGAGCTGGGCTGGGTGCCAGAGTCCAGTCCTGTCCCGCTGGCTCAGGGAGAGCTCTGCTGCAGCATCCCCATCCCAGTCTGCTCCTTCCCTTCGTCCTGCAGAACAGCCCGTGCTGCTCACGCAGGACCCCTCCTGGCTCTCCCTGCTGCAGGTCTCCCCTTCAGAAATCGTTGGGTATTCCTGTCAGTGAGAATCACAACTGAGGGAAGTTTAAAGTTTTGAATTTCAACAAACACACCTGCAAAGAACTAAGAATGATCTGGAGGAAAAATCCCCCAAACTCCTTTCACCTGCCACGCAGTGAGGAATGGAAATAAGGGTGGCCACTGCCTGTACTCGACAACACTGCGACATGTGATATTTTTGGAGGTATCTTGGGAGCATCTACCACATCCACAGCATGTGAGGCATCTCATCTGGAGCCGTTTTGATCTCCTGTAACCTGCTCACAACGCACACATTTCATAACAGCCCCTGCGCCCCGATAAGGATCTCTGAGTTTCTTCTGCGCGGTATCTGCAAACAATTCAAAGCTGTTCCTCACAAACAAATGTGAGAACCCCCTGACCACAGACTGCCTTTAGAGCAGACCAAGATTTGATGTTACTCATATCTTCCAGTACCTGTCGGAGTTCAAACAGGAAACCTGGTTTTTCCTCTCATGTCAACAACTTTTCTTCTTCTTTTTTTTTCTCTCCCTGCGAGCAGGTTGGCGCTCGGGCGGTGGAAGTCCTGTGTTTCCACAGGACAAACAAGCCCTTGCCCTGGTACGTCATCGCTGACATTAACAAGAACTGAGCGTGTGGTTTTCGGTGATCCTGTGGGTGCTTCTGTAGAAACGGACACATTGGCTTTGAGCAACCACAGCAAAAGGGATCCATTCATACAGGATACAGGCAGTGCGCAGCCCAGGGCTCGTCACCGACCGTGCTCTGCCGGGGAAACGTCAGAAGAACTGGCTGTTCTTCGTCCTGGTGCCGCTCGATTTTGTGCTTACACAGTAACACTTTTCATCACTGCAGCCTGTTTGTCGTTTCTCTGATATCCTGCCTGCCAGCACCCCGGTGATGTCATGTGGAAACTTTAAACTGAAGAAATATTCGTGTTGACTGATAAGGAATTTTCATCCGAGCATCTCGGTTATTAGTTAATTATCATGTCTCCAAAAGGCACGAAAGAAGCCTCGTGCTCAGGACAGAGAACTGGCTGTTGCCCCTCATGAATGTTTTGGCACTGCTGAGAGTAGAAGTTAGGAATTATTGCCGACATACCTCCCCCTTAAGCACCATTCGTTACTTGCCCTTCATAATGCTGACCAATAAATGTAGCAACTTTCAGAACTCTCCAGTCCAAGGTTGGAAATGCTTTAATACCGTTTCACTTCTCTTATTTCACTTCATTTCACTTATTGCTCTCTGCGAATGTGGGAAGCGGAAGTTTACAATGGAGAACAATTCTTGACACAGACCATTGTTTGTGACAGACAACACTGACTCTGTCAAGGAACAGGCAACTTCTGAGGGTTGTTTTCCCCTGTTTGATTTATGCTTGACAGATGCAAAAAACCATCTCAAATACAGCTGTGCTAAGAAAAGAACACATAGGCATTTCCATGACTTTCATCTTGCTTTGTATTTATGTCATGATAAAATTTGCTTTTGTGGTTTGCATCAGCAAGGGGCAGAACATCTGGAAAAGTCTTGTGACAGCAAAGTGTCCATGAAGCTAAATATGACAGTTCTCTTCTTTTTTCTCTTTTTTTTTTTTTTTTTAAATGAGGGTCTCAAAACAAACAGCTGGATAATAGCATGGCCAGTAATAACAGTCACTGCTGAAATACTGGTTACAGGCTCACAGGAGGAAGAGGCAAAGTGGTGTCATGGAATTTCTTGGTGATGAGCTGGACAGTGAGTGTGTGACTGTGGGAACCTCTGAGCTGCCCTACAGAGCATCAGGTAAAACAGCCTTTGGGAACCACCAACCACCCTTGAAATCGCACAGATCAGTCTAGGAATCTGCTTTGTTTGCTCTTTATTTCCACATTTCCTGTAGGATTTCAGCCCAAATGACTTAGTTTGATTCCATGTGTTTTTTTTCCAGTAGCTGTTTTGGAAGCTGAAGTACTTTATATAAAAAAAATTACTTTACATATATTTATATGCTATAAAAAAATGGCACTGTCATGCTGTTTGTGCAACTTGCTGCTGGTGCTCTGGGTGCCCCCACTGTGCAGCTGCAGGCCTGGAAAGACCTTCACCTCTTGCTCCCTCAACCCACCTCTGCCTTAAATGCTTGTATACCAGTGGCAAGATGAAAGGAATAATTTGTATTCAGTAAAGGAAATATTCACTTTCTAATTTTCTAACTCTTAGTATTTCATGAAACTTTAGTAGGAAAAAAAGGTATATTCCAGGTACTGACTACTTAGAAGCCTTATTCAGAGAAGAAGCACATCCTTAGGGCACATGGCTAAGGTCAAGTTCATGCTCTAACAAACATCCTGCTGAATAAATAAGCACCCCTGGTTCAAATCAGCAGCTCCGTTCAGAAATGAGTTTCAGAGCCTTTCCAAGCTTTTAATTATTTTCCTTCTGCTTTACAAAATATCTGTATTTGTCCACCTGGTTGGCAACTCCCATTACCCATGGGATCCAACACCTCCTGCCTGTGATTCCCTGGGGCTGAGCCTGTGTCTGGGGGAGCTGGTGCAGGAAGGTGGCCCTGCAGCTGTGGCTGGCTGGGCTCCCCTGGCTGCAGGGTGGCAGGAGAGGGGCTGGCCCTGTGAACCAGCCAGTGTCATCTGGGTTCCTGTTGAATGGATTATTCCCCAGTGCTCACATTCCCAAAGGCGACTCCACTCTCCGTGTGCACCACCGTGTTCAGAGGCATCTTCAGGAAAGTGCTGCTGGTCCCTGCTTAGTCAGGGGTGTGATGAGTTGCAATTAGGTAAATAGAACCCTAATTACAGTCAACTACTGTTCTAGGGCAAACTGGGCTTTGCCCAGCAATTGTAGGCATTACTGTTACCAGTGTGTGTAGAGCAGTGGGTATTTTTATGGCCACAAAAGCTTATTAGTAATTGAATGATGGGTCATTGCTACTAGATTGTGTGTCTGGGAGAAAACTGATAATTTGGCTGCTTTTTTAAGGGTTCTGTTTCAAACAGGAGACCTGATCACTCCATAACATTTAGAAAGCCAGTGGTTCACCTCCGTGGAGAGGAGCAGGAGCTGCACCTGGCCAGGCTGCACCGTGTGAGGATTTCACCAGGGACCAACGAGCATCCCTGGCTGCTGTGCCAATCCAGTTCCAGCCCATATCCACCCCAGCAGCCACCGGCTCATCACTCAGGCCAGTGCCAGTCTGCTGGAAAACAAAGGGTTCCTTAATAGTCGAGATAGGCAGCCAAGGCACTGCTGTGCTATTTAAAGCACAGCATTTATGCCTGAATAAAGTTACTCCAATTTTGGAGCAGGGTGTTTGCTGGCAAAGCTGTATTTACATTGCACCCCGGGGACTGAGGCGCCCTTGCACACTTTCATGTATCTCCTTTCTTCAAAGTCATATGTTTCACCTACAGCCTCATTCCTGCCTCCAATTACAGCAGGCAGCTCCCATCAGTGCTTTTGTAGCTTTTTTTTCTCTTGATAAACACCGGTGGCAAGCACAGAGGTGGCTACGAGCTACGTCTGCAGCTCATTACCTCCCTCAAATGAAATGTGTGCTTTGGGACAGCCCTGTGAGTTAGGAAAATGGTGTGTTTTACAGATGGGGAAGAGAGACAAAGAGGGGGGCAGCACCTTGCCCGGGATCCCACGGGATGTTGGCAGCTGGGAGTCGTGTCTCTGTCTAGTGCCCTAACCACTGATCCATCCTGTCTCCTGCTTTCGGGCGGGAGAGCCTGAAAATGCCACTGATTTGCACTTTCTAGTGCTGGGGAAGAAAGGGAGGGCTGACTAGACTGTATGGGGAGACATGCAAAAATAAGCAGAAGACAAGTAACAGTGTGATGTAAATTAGCTTTGTACAACTTTAATAATCTAAGATGCTATTTAGAACACACAAGCAAGGGGGGAAAAAAAAGATATGATTTTGACCAGATAAAATCCCTTTAATTAGTCTGAAAATTCTTGATTATATTTTACAGTAACATACTTTCATATGCATGCCAGAAAGTCGGGGAAACGTGGAAATGGTTGGCAGTTTGCAGCATTCAGTGCTGGGATACAGCTTATTTCAGTGAAGGCTGGATAAGCTCTGCCTGCAGAAAACATTTGCTTGGTGGTCTCTTTGCTTTGTCATCTTCCAGCGCACATCTGGTTTGGGATGGAATAAATGAGGCCACGCTTCAGAATCACGTTGTTTAAATGATGCAATATTTCAATGTTTTTTGGTTTTCATACTTCTGGAAAAGGCTTGTCACCCTGGTGGCACTGGTGCTGAAGCCCTCTCACTGTCACGGGGGAGCTTGGGCCACTCTGGGGAGCAGTTCTCTCCGAAACAGAGCTGTGTCTGCACGCACTGCTGCGGGGACAAGGCTTCTCCTCCAGCTGCTCAGCACCGGGGTGGTCCTGGAGCAAGTTTTGGAGTGTCCCACGAGGGAGACAATGGGGATTGTTAATTGGAACGGGAGCCACAAGGTGTCCTTGCTCCCGAGGGGGGCGCTGGGAGCAGCTCAGCCCTGGCTGTGGAGGGTCCTGGGGGTGAGTGTGTGCTGGGGAGGAGAACGTGCTGGGGTGTTGTCCATGGAGATGACCACAGGCAGCTTGTTCTCCAGCCCTTGGGCTGCTGCACTGTGGTAGAATGGGCTGTGTCTCCCTCTCTCTTCCCCACCTGGGGCTGAGGGAGCCCCCAGGAACCAGGCCAGGGGCTGCAGATGCTGAGGGCACCTCCTTGCTCTTGCTGACACTCTGCCTCTAGTCTTGAAAGACTGGAGGTGTTTCTCCCAAACCTCTGGTTGCCTCCATGAGGTGTTTGCTTGGCCCCAAGCTTGGCTGCCACCCCTGGGGACACCAGCTCCTTCCACCACAGCTTCCCCTTCAGCCCTGACCCCCAGCACTGACTCCCCCCCTGTAAATTAGGACTGATGATATTTCCCCATCAGGTTTTAAAGCCACTGCAATGTTTGCTGTGCCAGGGGCCAAGCTTGGGTGTCACCTCCAGCAACCAGGCTATTTGCTGAAGTCCATGAGCTGCAGAAGAAGCACAGCAAGAATCAGGGGTGACTTGGAGACTCCCATGGTCTGGGATCATGTTGGCTCTCCAGAGCATTGCTTTGAGAAGGAATACTTTTGATTTACACCTTCTGGCACAGTGTTTTTTCTATAGCCATGCTGTCACAGGCCTGTCTGTGGTTCCACCAGAGGAACTGTTGGCAGCTGAGGACACCCTCCATCCTCAGGGACTCCCCTGGAGCACCCTCTGTCCCTGGAGAGGGATCCACTCAGGTCAGGTGTCCTCTTGGTGGTTGATCCCTCGGGAAGGTTCAGGGCATCCCACCTCATTCCAGCGAGGGAACCCGGTGCTAAACTGGGGCATTGGCTGTGTCCTCTCTCAGGGGTTCTATGGCCTTGGAAGAGCTGAAACCTTGATTTTCCAGTCAGTGACTGGCCTGGGTTAAGAGAAGAGCTGTGCAAATAAATGCAGTGCCTAATAAAAGTGAAAACTGGCAGAACTGGGTATTTCACATTCACTGTAAAATTGAAACCTGATTAAAAAAATTCACTAGCCCCTTTTCTTTTTTTTTTTTTTTTTTTCCATTTAGAAATGAGTGATTTTTTGAATAAAGAGAGGAGGCTTTGTTTATAAATGAGTAAAATTGCTCCTGTCATTAAGCAAAGGGGATTTGCAATGGGAATATCTCAGTTTGTGCTGTGACATACATGTGCACGTTCCCATGTGAGAACCTGGCTTGACAAAACCCACAGTTGGGGCTGGGCAATGCTGTTTGAGCATCACTCCTGCAGGGGAGGTACACATGCTCTGCAGACACTCTTGCCAGCTGTTTGCCAAGTCAGAGAAGACATCTTTTCCTTTTCTATGTATTTAAATTGCAGTTTTGTAAATGTTTTTTCTCAGGGGAGGGCCCCTCACTATGAGAAAGACATTCAAAGAATCAGAGAGTTGTTGAGGTTGGAAAAGACCTTTAAGATCATCAAGTTCAACATCAGGGTTGTCTAGTGAAGGACATCAGAGTTTGGGAAGGGTCTGGAGCACAATTCTGATGAGGAGTGGCTGAGGGGGCTCAGCCTGGGGAGAAGGAGGCTCAGGGGGGGATTTCTGGCTCTCCACAACTCCCTGAAGGGAGGCTGGAGCCCAGTGGAGATGGTCTCGTCTCCCAGGGAGCAACTAACAGGACAAGAGGGAATGGCCTTAAACAAAGGGAAGGTTTAGAACAGACATTGGGGAAAATTTCTTCACTGAAAGGGTTGGTCAGCCCTGGCACAGCTGCCCAGGGCAGTGGTGGAGTCACCATTCCTGAAGGGATCACAAAGATGTGTAGATTTGGCACTTGTGGACACGGGCCAGGGGTGGATGTGGCAGTGCTGGGTCAATGGTTGGACTTGATGATCTCGGAGGGCTTTTTCAACCTAAACCATTCAGAGATTCCATGAACACAGCCCAAAGTCAGAAATTAGTTACATGTCAATAGCCCTCACTTTTCTGAATTACCCACAGGGATTTTTTTTATCTTTCCATCTTTGAAAACCCATTATTTTCCCCACACTTTTGCAAATCTCATCACTGTTTCTGAGAGTTCTCCATCGTCTCCAGACATCCCCCCTTGCCATCATGCTGTGGATTTATGTAACAGTTTAGCTTTGCTCAGTGCTGCTCTGCAGTGAGTTGAGAGCCAGCCCAAGTCTAATAAAGAGCAGGTCACAGCATGCACATGGATTTTCTAACAATCTGGGTATTGTAGGTTTTTATTCAGTTGGGCTCCTTGTCATGTTTTAGTTGGTGTTTAGGATGAGAGTGCCACAGCAACAAGGTAACCAGCCAAATGTAAATGAACTTGTGATTTACTTTCATCAGAGATGACAAAGATAATTAAATGCCAGGAAGAAGTTTCTCCTCTGCCAGACATTTATTGAAAAGCTTACACTTTCTTGAATGCATCATTTAAGGGGATTAATAAAAAGTGAAAGACAAACCCAGTGTCTTACAATGTGTCACATTTGTAGATGACAAAGTTGCACCTGTTCATTCTCACACAACTCTGGCTGCAGGAAAGTGATGGAGGAGCCTTTTGCAGGCATAAAACCTCCCTTACACAAGTGTTTGCACAGGAAACAAGCCAAGGTAACCAGGTACAATGCAACTGCTGTTCATCAGCACTTACAGAGTTCATGGATTGTCTGTAACCACCCATTTTTACTGAATCCAGGATTATTTAGTGCACTGGCAAACTGCTGCTGGGGTGTTGCTTTGGATGTGCTGTAAACCCAGATCCTGGGACAGAAACACGTACTGGAAAAGCAGCAGCTCTTCCAGGTGGGCTCCTCCTGTGCCAGGCCAAGGGGCAAAGCCACTGAAGACACCCCATGGAAGATGATCAGCTCCATTTGGGAACGATGGGTGAATCCCTCAGCCCGGGTTACACCCGATCCCAGGCTGGGGATGCTGGAGGTGCAGGGGGAATGGAAGAGAAATGGTTCATCTCCTGGTGATGATGATGTAGAAAAAGCCCATTTCACACTTACACTAAACAGGTGAATTCACTCACTTTTCTATTCATCACCAAAGCAACACCTCCTGGTGCTCTCGACCACGACCACATGAATTGTCATTCCCGACTAACAAGAGGCGCTCACCGCGTGTTCCCAAGCCCAGTTCGGTGCTGGAGGTGTTCTGGTTTCTGTGAGCACTGTCACCATCTAGTGGCACCTCACCCTTGGCCTGCCCTCCCGTGGGGTTTGCCCTCTGGACACTCATTTCACCGCTTGCCATGATGGCTTAACCAATTTGCAAGTTAAAAGCCTTCAGGTGGGGTGGCAGCTTTATCAGGAGGATTTCTCCCCCTGCCTCTGCTCAGGAGCTGGTGGGACCTGCAGGAGTTCCGTGGTAAGGTGGCTCTGCAAGGCTGGAGGGTTGTGTTTAATTGTGTTTAAAGGTGTTGGAGGGCAGGAGGAAAAGCTCGTGGGAGAGTTTCGTGCTCTGGAACACTCAGGCGATTGCAAAGTGGAAATGTGAGTTGTGACTAGATAAAATAATCCTGGTAATAACTCAGCAGGGGTGGATGTGGGGGTGTGTGTACATTAATCACAGAGCCACGATTATGTTATTTATTGTTGTGATTCAGTTTATAAAGGAAATGTGAAGGCATCCCCCACTCACTGCTCAGGTCTGTGCCACCCCCTCCGGTGGGAAACACTCACTTGGCAGGATCAAAGCTCAGCTCTTGCTTTTCTGTCTAGTGCTAAAAGGTTTGAGATGAGCAATACTGTGTGTTTATCCTGGATTCCCCCCCCTTGCTGTGTCCTTCAAGCCCTCAGTGGGTTTCTGTGGTGTCCCACGGGTGGGTGATGTGTTTACAGCTGCTCCCATGCAAGAGCTGGAGGGTGACACCACCGGGTGTGTGATGGTGCCTTGATTTTGCAGGGGGTGTTTCCAGGCAGAAAAACAAACCATGGACCCATTAACCAGGAGAGACATTTGCCCTTGCTGCGGCTGAGAAGGGACAACATCAGCACCAGGGCTGTGGACTCTGCCTGGCATTGGGGCTTTCTCAGAAATGATTCTCAGCATTATAACCCTCTCACTTTACACAATGCAACTTTTAGGCATTTCTTCCCCTTGTGCAGCTTTGGTGTGAGTTTTCCTGGGCTGCAGGTCACTGGTGGCCCACGGCACGTGCAACAGCAAGGAATCCAACCAGCAGCTCTGTGGTGAGAGCAAAGCCTGAGCTGGTGGGTGCAGCTGCTCTGCCTTTCCCAGAGACACTGCAAAGCCCCTGTGAGCTGAGCTGCTTGCAAGGCTCTCTCTCGCTTGCTTAAGAGAGGAAGGAGTCGTAAAAGCAGTGAGGAAAAAACCAAAATGGGACTTTTCCATCTAGTCAGTGTTAGCTGGCAGCCCTGGATGTGCACCCTGGGGTGTGTGATTGGGGTAGGAGAGACCTTCAGACAGCTGAAGGGCACCTGGGCCTCCCTCTGCAGCTTCTCCTACTCCTTCACCTGTGCAGCTGAAGGACTGAAAGGTCTTGGCTTTAGGCAGGCACAGGTGACACGGTTGGGTCACTCTGGGGAGAGTCTCATCCCCCTGAACTGCCCTGGAGGGGTCTGTGTAGCTGCCCTGGTTGAGCTGAGAAGAGCCCTGCAGTCTCAGGCGCTGCCCCTGCTCAGGTCTCCTCTGTAGCACTGAGCAGAACTCCCTGTGCTTTCCCAGTTTCTCATTTTTAAATTAAAAAGGTGCCTTTCCCCATCCCTCTGCCTCTCCAGCTCAGCAGCACCCCGTGAGCAGGGGAGAGCTGGTCTGTGAAAAATGAAGGTAACCACATCTGAAAGCACAGGAGCTTAACCCTCACAAAGAACAGAAAATGAAAATGACTGCTCTTAAACCAATTAAGCTAACTGTTGGGGGTTTTGTACTTTTTCTTTTCTTTTCTTTTTTTTTTCTTTTAACTTATTATTACTCCTGACTGGAACTTGGAGCTAATGAAGCACAGTGAAACAGCAGATACTTTCCTTGGAGATCCTCACTAGCTCCTTCTGTGATCATTTTATATAAACCACTCTAAGAATTGTGTGAGTTCTGGTCAAAATTTCAATCAAGTTATAAGAGCTGAACTGTTATGAATTTGATACTGTGCTGTGGATATGATTTATAGGGCCAAGGGCTGGAACCTGTGATTTATTTAGCTTTTTATTAATGATGAATATAGTAGCACACATCTCTTTATGGAGTAGTCTACATTTCTGGCATAAGAATATTTTTAATGGGGTGGGAAAGAAAATTAATAAAATTCAGTGAGGAAGAAAAATGATTCTATGAAGATCTTCCATGGTGTTGCTGGTGTCTCCCTGGGGCCAGGGTTGGGTAAGCTGCTGCGGGTTTGTCTTAGGATTGGCCCAAAACACTAAATGCCAATTCTTTTTCCCAGAAAATGCATGAATTTCTCCCCAGCCAGAGTGGGATGGGTGCAAATACAGGAAGAGTTTTGGTGTCAGCTCTCAATGCTGAGGCTCTGCAGCATGTTGGGTGGAACCACAACCTGCTGGAAGTCAGCGGAGAAGCTCTTGGCTGTCACCTCCTCTCTCCCGTCCGCGCCGGGGAAGGTGCTGTGCATCCCTCTGGGGAGGGGTGCTTGGGCAGGGTGCAGGGACCCTGCAAATGGTCTTTTTTGTTATGTTGCCATGGTTTTTGGGAGGAAAGTGCTCCTTACCAGCACTGATAGCACGTTCATATTTATTCACCTTGAACTTGCAGCTCCAAAGGAGGAACTCGCCGTTCGTTTCCCCTTTATTGACACAATTTAAAAAAAGCAAATGCCTGTGTTCAGGAAACCTGCTTCTGGGGTATTGCCAATCAGAATATTTGGTGAGCTCGGGCCTGATTAAGAAGCAGCCAGTGGAGGTCAGTTTATCTACAGGATTATCTGCAGGATAAACTGACCCTGTGGGTCTCAAGGTGTGGAAGGGGAACTTGTGCTCACTGAGTAGTCAAGGAATGTTCATCCTCCTTTGCACCTTGGTTCCTCTAAGGTCCAAATCTACCTCCTGGTTACCTCAAATACCTAAAGAGCTCCTAATCAGCTACATTCCACTCCTTTGCACTGTTCCTCACTGAAAGCCAAGGGCAGTGAGGGTTGGTGGGGCTCTCCGGACCCCGCAGGATGGGATCCCTTGACCAGATCACACAGCAGTGGATGCTTAAAGCCAAAATGTAATTAACTCATTGGTATTTGACCAGGATGCTGTGGTCAACTCTTGTGAGAGGTCCTGAGGTCTTCACTGACCACAGGAACTTGGTTTTGCATCTTATGACAGGTATGGTAAACCTTCTGCTAATGTCTCCGCATAATGTGCCAGGCTTTGATCTCTCTCTCAGCCATCCTTTACACCCAGGGGAACAAACCATGTCTGGTGCACTGGGAAAAATCCACTTACTTCTTCTGCTGACTTTGTCCAAAAGAGGAGTTGGACACCTTCTCTGATACTTGCTTCTGAGTTGGTGCTTCTTCCCACTGCTGTGCTTTGAAATTATATACAGAGAAACAAAGACTTTAACTTTGCCTTCGTGCCCCATGAGAAAATCAAAGTGGAGGGGGTATAATATTTAACACAGGTGTTCTGGAGAATCTGTTTTTATATCTTTTGTGAAAGGAAGTTTGGGGCTCTGGCTTGGTTTCAGTTGAGATCATCTTACCACAGAGCCAGGGTACATCTCCTGGAGAGCTGGGGCATGAAGGGCTTGGTCAGGACTTGCAGAGATGGGTGATGGACCTCAACCATTAAATGCAAGTTCTGACAGCGTGGGTCAAACTCACATGTGTCAGTCCTTGGGTTCCTCCCTTCTCATTCTCCTAACTGGGCTCATTTTCTGTTTAAAAATAATTGGCAGAATTTTATGACGTGAAAACAAAAATAAGGCAACTCCTGCTGAGATCTGTGGGGGCAGAACATTTTCATGTGCTTTGGAGTTCACGTAACAAACCTTTCTGTCAAAAGATGTGCTGAGAGGTGTTTTGCCATGACACACTTTCAGCTGGGAGTTGTCAGGGGCTGCTTTCTGGGGCTGGCAGAAATAGGACTTTTAAGTTTGGCTCATGCAGAACAACGTGTGCAGCGGTGCTTGGTGGATCAGCCAGGACTGTTTGGCTCATGCAGAACAACGCGTGCAGTGGTGCTTGGTGGATCAGCCAGGACTGTTTGGCTCATGCAGAACAACGCGTGCAGTGGTGCTTGGTGGATCAGCCAGGACTGAGAAAAGGCAACACCAAAAAATCCCCCTGAAGTGGAAAATGCATTCCATTCTGCCCGTTCATCCCTGAATACTCAAAAACTGAGGAAAATCTGTTAAAACCTTTTTTCCTTGTCATGTTCTGATGGATGAAAGGCTGGATGTGACCTGGAAATGTGCCTTTGTAGCCCAGAAGGGCAATTGTATCCGGGGCTGCATCAAAACCTGGAGCAGCAGGTTGAGGGAGGTGATTCCACCCCTCTGCTCTGGTGAGACCCCCCTGCAGAGCTGGGCCCAGCTCTGGGCAACAGCAGCACAAGGACCTGGAGCTGCTGGAGAGTCCAGAGGAAGCCCTGGAGATGCTCCAGGGCTGGAGTCCCTTTGGAGCCAGGCTGGGAGAGCTGGGGGATCACCTGGAGAGGAGGCTCTGGGGGAGACCTGAGACCTTCCAGTGCTTAAAGGGGCTCCAGGAGAGCTGGAGAGGGACCTGGGACAAGGGGTGGAGGGACAGGACACAGGGAATGGCTTCCTAGTGCCAGAGGGCAGGGACAGATGGGATAATGGGAAGGAATTCTTCCCTGGGAGGGTGGGCAGCCCTGGCACAGGTGCCCAGAGAAGCTGTGGCTGCCCCAGCCCTGGAAGGTTGGGGCATCCACAAGGTCAGGCTGGGTGGGGTTTGGAGCGACCTGGAAGGTATCCCTGCCTATGGCAGGGGAGCTGGACTGGATGATCTTTAGAGGTCTCTTCCAACTCAAACTATTCTCTGATTTTAGAAAGCTTTCTTGCCACAGTACTTGTGAAATGAAGGAAAAAAAACCCCCAAAACAAAAAACCAACCAAACAAAAAAAAAAAAAAACAACAAAAAACAAACAAACAAAAAACCCCCAACCAAACAAAAAACAAAACAACAAAAACCAAACAACAAAAAAACCAAAACAAAACCACCCCAAAACTGTCTCCCCCAACACTTGGAGGTAGGATTTCATACTGACCAAGCCAACTAAGCTGCAGTCCAACTTTTTGCCAAATGTTTGTTTGAAAATAATCTGCGTGGACTTGATCTGTTTCAAAGGCTTCCCGGCAATTGAGTGGGAAATGAAGAAGTGGAGGAGGGTGGAAAGGGCTGTGAGGAGGCAGCAGGACCAGCCCCTGGGGCTCAGGCATGTCTGTGCTGACATCCCAGCCTGCCTGGAAATGGGCAGCTGTCTCCTGGGGCTGTTCTTGCTCCAAGGAAGGAGAAGGTTGTGCCACAGCCCCGTGTGGTCCAGCCCGTGGTCCAGGATGCTCTGTGGTGTGGTGCCAGGGCCAGGAGATCCTGGCTGGCAGGTCCACAGTGTGCTCACCTCTGCATCTCCAGGAGGCACAGGCAGGAGCTTAACTCGGGTCCTGACACTTTTTTGTAGAGCATTCCTTATTCCAGACTGTCCCCTAAATGAGTTCTGTGAATGGTTTATTCCTCAGCAATCGATGGGTGTCTCTGGACTGTAAATCCATGTGGTTTCCCTCTGGATGGATGCGTTGCACAATGTGCTTCTGCTCCCTCTGTAGGAGCAGGTATTTCCAGGTTTCAGTGTCTGCTATAAAGCTGAACTTGATGAGCTGCAAAATGTGCATTTTGCTTTTCTCCTGAAAAATGGGGTTCCAATTTGTTGTCTTGGTGGCTCTTCCCAGTGGTGGCTTTATCCATTTAGGCTTGGCGTCTCGTGGGGTCTTAGTGGGGTGAGCCCTCCATAATGGGAACATTCCCCTTATGCTTCCCTGCCAGTAGGAGTCCAGGGGATGAGGCGGACTAACTCCTTGAGGGTCCCCTAAAAACTCTAACCAAAATATTTGGATGAAACCGATGCAAATGGCTGTGACACTGATGGAAGGACCAACTCCCAGTTATTCCATGGGCTCCTCCAGCTGATGTGTTGTCCATGCCTTAGCTGTTGGTTTTACTTCTGTCAGAGTGAAATTTTGTTTTGCCAAAGTCACAAGAAACACCCTTTTTTCCCAGTTTAAGGGGCACGTAAATGAATGCAGCCCTTGTGTGGGCTGTCTGAGGGTGAGCTCCTATAGCTGAAGATTTAAATCCTGTGAAGAGGCATCCAGAGACTTCAGCCACTCCCAACATGGGGACACTGCAGCCCCCCAGAGTATGTCTGGCAGCCGAGTGTTGGAGGGAATTGCAGAATTTAAAACAAGTGCAAGGGTTGCAGCTGCTGGTGTCAGAACCGTTGCACAATAAGGCCATTCCATGCTACAGAAATCGACAGGATGTGTCAGGAGGGAATATAAACACAGCTCCGTGGTTTTGCAGCACTTGATGTACAGCCTTGTAATGTTTTTATAGCTCTGCACTGTTTCCATCCCCATGGCATGAGGGTTTCTTGCAGCCAGTGTTTTGGCATGGAGGAGCTGAACATCTGATGTGTGAGTTTATGGAGTTCCTACCCCGCTGCATCCCGCTGGAGTTGCCCAGGAATTTGCACTTTCTTCTCAGATTTTGGATGCTGGAGGTACTGTTATGGCTGCTGCAAGGAATTGTTAGCTGAGGAAGAGGGGAAAAGCCTCTGGATTGTTCTGTGAGGTCTAGATCCAGCCTCCCACCGCAATAGCCTTGCCAAGGGCTTGGCACTGCTCTTGCTCTGCACAGATACATCAACTGCCAGGTTTGTTTTTATCATATGAGGAAACAAACTCTTTAATGAATGAAACCAGACACACAAGGCTATGTTGAAAGACACTCGGTTACCTTGTAAAGAACTCGAGCCAGAAACCTTGGAAAAGGCACCCAAAAGCATTCCTGGAATTTCTTCTTGGCAACCAAAGGTAAATGTGCATTATGCAGATATTCTCTTTTAGCTGCACTATACATTTCCACCCAGTGCCTGTGGTGTAGGACTCCAGCATGGTCCCTCATCACCCTGGGGAGCACAGCATGGGGCACTGGCTGGAGCAGGGCTGGGAGTGTTTCCCTGGCTGTTTTGTTCACAAAGATCCAGAAACACAAGTAGCTGGATCTTCTGACAGTAGGTAGAGCAAATGCGAGTCAAATCTTGCACTGAGCCAGGCCCAAATAAAAGCTTGCACAAACAGCTGGTTTCAGTTTGGACAATTCCCACTGACCAGAGTGGTTCCTCCAACAGGACCCACAGGGATTACTCAGTGCAGACTGTCTGTCATCCACCAGGCAACCAGCATATGTTGCAACACGTTATTCCACGAAACAAGCTAGTTAAAACTCTCTGAGAGCCACTGAAACACTCCTCAACTGAAAAATAAAATGCCTTGTTAAAAATGGATTGAACCAGGAGATGCCTTGCAACTTTACTGCGCAGCCCAAATCTCCTCAAACTTCATTGATGCTTGTTTTATTAATTCAAAATCAAACAAGAACCCCATTGTAGCTTGGGTGACAGACTGGTTTGGGGTTTTTCATATCTGAAGTTAATGATTAACTTTTCCCCAAGAGCCTTATTTTCACCTTAATAAAGGCAGGAACTGCTGTTAGGATGTGTTGCAGGGGTGGCCTTGACTTGGCCAAGACATGGTGCCACCAACTGGGGTTAGCAAATGGGCAGCAGTGCCATCTGGGCTGGCACAAGGGTGGGTGAACCCAGCTGATGCCATTCCCATGGCACAGGGGGGACTGGCACAAGAAAGGAGAGAACCCAAATTTTCCAGGTGAATATGAAATGAAATAATTTGTGTTTGCTTTAATAGAGGGATGTCTGATACGATCTGTCTACAGCATCAGTCTGTGCTGCTGCCTTTGAAGCTAATAATTGGCATTAGGGTGGTGTGTTAGTTTCCATGTTAGGCATGATTTTGGAATGAATCTCAGTTATCCAGACAAATGGGCATTTTCATGGTATTACCCACTCCCACATGATGTTACGTATTCCTCCTTAGTGGCTGTGCTCAGGTTTGGGCATTATTGGGGTTTGGAGCTTTTCCTTGAGTAATTAAGGCTTGTGAGAAGGGCAAAAGTATTTGGGGTGTTGGAGAATAAAGGTTGAACCAGTAAAATATGGCAAGCTTAGCCAGCAGGTACTTGAGGTGGTCATGGCTTGTGATTCCTGTGGGACTCGGCCTTGGGGATGCCACCACCCATTACTGCCTGGTGTGGAGTGGCACTTAAGGTTGAGGAGAGGGAAAACACAGCTGAAATATCAGGATGAGCCCTTAAAATGAGATCTTTAAAGCCCAGGTTAGTTCCTTGAAAACTGCACTGCTCTAAGTGTCGGGAGGGTTTGGCAGGGAGCAATCCCAGTGGGAGAAGGGCAGGCTGGAGGAGCCAGGAGCTCCTCACAGGCTTTGGTTGGCTCTTTGGGTTTGGGTGTAGCTGTTGACTCCGTTGCAATGGGCTTGCATTAGGTATGAGCTGGAGCTGCTTTGTGCAATGGCTTGAGCTTTTTGGGTTATGAGTTTTAGATGTTGCCCACACAGGAATTTTAATTAGGAAAGTAAGAAAGGCTCTGCTGGGAGACAGGCAAACCACCATAATTATTGGCAGGGAGAAAGACAGCAAAGAGCAAATAATCAGGGGATTTGTAGAGGTCTTACTGAGAATTACCTACATGTCATTTTGAAGGATACCTGTGAAAGAATCATCCACAAAAAAGTGACTTAAAATGACAGCAATGTCCACTCCTGTGCTTTATCCGGTGCTCAGCTGTACTTACCAGTTTTAAAGAACACTGGGATGATGGTTAAACTGGCTGAGTGGCCACTGAACAGGGGTCAGGATTTCTGGAAGAACCTCCCAAGGGATGCTGATTCTGTGCTCATGGCCGTGGAAGCTCTGGCAAAGGTGATCGAGATGCACAAGGAAGTTTGTTTTGCTGGGTAACATCACCAAAGGGCAAACTGAAAGTATAAAAAGAATTCTGAGGGGTTTGTGTTTCCAAATGCATCACCCTTGAAAAAAAAGATTATTGGAACATCAAAATAAAATGATACTTTACATTTCTCTTTAAGAAATAATGGGTAGCTTTGCTCTCCTCTCAAGACCCCGAATACCAAGTCACCTGGCAAAGAGACCACCACCACACCAGTATAACACAGCCCTTGCATTGTGCTTTGAGTTCCAACCAGCATGACCAATTTCACACAAAACTGCTCTTGGCATAGCAAAGCGCTCTCTTGGCTGAATCCATCCTCTTGTTTCTGTCTGCACAAATTCCCCTCTGCCCCTCCTGTGTACGAGAGAAGGGTCCAAAAGTGTCACTTTGGGCTGGTGCCAAAGATTTCCCTGTTCTCCAGGGGTGGTCAGTCGATGGGATGCACCCAGCTGAAGGGCAGTATGGATGTGGGATCCCCTCAGTGGACAGGGACTGACATCCTGAGCCTGAGCCAGCGGACGTGTCTGGGCTGAGCAATGAGCACACCTACGATCTTCTCATGGGAACAGCTCTCCCGTGGGGTGTCTTCCTGGCTTCCGTGGCACCCTGTGTTTCCACCTGCTGGAGAGAGCTTGGGAGAAACACCTGGAACATCAGACCCTTCTTGTTCTAAATCCCCTCCTCTGGCCCTGGCTCAGCTTTGAGTCAGACTGAGCAGTGGGAATGAGCTGGACTTCTCAGGTGGGTTCAGAAGATCAAATCTGTTTTTCTTAGACTCTGTGGCCCTGTTCTGCCACCTGCTGAGGTCACCTCGCTGTGTGTCAACCAACAGGGCTGCTGCTGAAGGCACAGGAGGTTTGTGTCTGGAAGAACAAATGCAGAATTTGCAGCAAATGTCTTTCCAAGAGCATCCTGGCTCTGACTCAGGTGCTGCACGGCCCGTGCAAACTGCCTGGGGCCAGACTGCCGAGGTGTTTGGGTGTTGGTCACCTCTGCAAGGCTGGTCCTCAACCTCTTGATCTTGTTGTATTCATGACGAAACAGGAGGGGCAGCAGGAACTTGTTCTTTCTGATGTGCATTTTGCTAATTAGCCCTATTGTTTCTATAGCCCTTGATGGCTATTTCAGGCCACACACCCCATTAGTGCCAACTGCTTGTTTGTAATGGAGCAGCCAGCACTCGGCAGGCCCCAGGGTGAGCCCCAGCAGGCTCCTGGCTGGCACTCTGCCCATATCTGTGCCCAGGGCAGGTGGCAAGCAGGTCCTGCCACGGTGCAGTTGTGCATTTCCTGATGTCCAGGGGCTGGGCAGAAGCAGCAGTGGCAGGAGATGATGATGGACAGCACCCCACACTGCTGCTGCTGGAGGGCTATCCCATACCCACATCTCTCACTTGGAGCTGCAAAGCCTTGCTCCTCCCTGGCTGTCGTGGGCATGTTTGGGATAAGAGGGGTGAAGGGGCAGCCCAGGAGGTGGTGGTGAGGGTGGTACTTGGGGCCACCCTTGCACATGACCCACAGGGCCGGGCTGTGTCCAGGGCAGAGATGTGATGACGTGTGGTTCCTCTCCCACTGATGAAGCTGGAAAGATCAAGTCCCTTTGTGGTGGTGCTTGGGCTTTGCTCTGGGCCCCTCCCTGACTGAGGCTCCCACAGACTCAGCTGAACCACTGAGGCCTTGCAAGTGCCCAGCTGGCAGAAATAAAGCACATGTCTTACCAGAAGGCATCCTGTGAGCTGGGAGCTCCCAACACGTGTTAGGAAGCACCAGGAAAAGCCAGCAGGACCTGCACCTTTGCCCTGCAGGAAGCAGGGGATGCAGTGCCCATGGCTGAGCTGGGGGTCCTGTGCTGAGTCCTGCACACAGACCCTGGCAGTGAAGCTCTGTCCTGATAACAGCCCTTATTTGCACTGGATTTGGGAGATCTGGGTCTGGTTCAAGCCCACGGAGCCACAGCCACGAGTGCTCTGACTGGTGCAACACACAGAGTACAGGAGGTACAAAAGGAGCCCTTGTCATCTTCCTGTTGGCACACGTGTTTTGGAGCAGCTGGAGCCTGATGTGCAACCCCACTCTGGAAAGAACAACAGTTGTGGCTGGCTCTGCTTAAATATTTCTTGATCAAAGTGAATGGAAAGTGCTCCTCAGCTCCTGCAGAGACCATGTGCTGTTTCAATTTCAGTTGAGGTCTCCAGTCTGAGCAGAGCACTATGAAAGGGCCTCAGCAATTCTTGAGTGAGTTTAAGGGGAGAGGGGGAGTTTTTTATCAATGAGGTGTGTGGCAGATGCCACAGGCTAACCACAGGACTGACCTAGGAGGCTTTTCTCCATCTCATCAGAGTTTGGATTACCGACAAGCACAGAAAAACTCCTTTTAAGTAGTTAATTTGAGTATACAGAAGCAAAAGGAAGAGTAGGAGGAAGATGTAGGTCAAATGCTCCAGGAAGGTGCCAGGCAAATGTTCAAAAAACCACGAGGTTGGTCTGTACCCGTGTCAGATGTAGCTGCCTGTAGTTTGGCTGTTACTGTGGAGTTAATTTTACTCTTATTAGAGGAAAATAAAATAAGTAAAAACACTAACACTGTGGTGCTGCTGGGCACTATGGGAGCCCTTGGTAGAGCTCGTTGGTGGTCCTGGTTTGGAGAGCCCTCTGCATGGTGCTGTTCTCACAGCCTGGCATGTGCTGCTGTCTGTGCCACCCTCCCAAACCATCTCCAGCCCAGCCTGGCCCAACCAGTCATTGTTCCTGCTCATAAGAGAAGGCCAGCTGAGAGTTGGAGGGAGAAAAAGAGAAAAGAAGAGAAGTTAATTTAATCTTTCTTCTCTCTGGTTCTCCTGCAGACTCAAGGAAGGAAGAATTCCCAACCTGGGAAATGCCATCCATGGCTTTGGCAGTGAGGAATGGGTGTTTTTGAGGAATTTCTAACTTGCAGTGTCTGAATTATGATGTTGAACTTAAAGCAGCTAGAGGGATACCCATCAAATGTGGGCAGCTGGCAGTGTAAACCTTACTGTTTCTAAACCAGGAATACTTTAATTTCTTTAACTCATGTCTCTATTTACTAAGAATTCACTATGACAAGCACTGTGTCCAAGGAATGCAGGAAAGCTGACGCTGGGTGATGTTTTCTCCCTGCATGAGAAGCTCTTAATTGGCAGCATAGGTGGTGTTGGCCATAACTTTGGAGGGCTTTGCTCATTTTCATGGCTGCCCTTAATCCCATTGCTGCACTTCAAAGTTCAGACTTTCCTGCTGAAGTCCCTGAAATTGGTTTCAAAGGGGACCAGACCAAACGAAATCAGCTGGTGGTCAGAAGTTTTGGGAGTCGTTCCATTGCTCCCATTTTGCTCTCCAGTGGAGGTCTGGTTTTGCCTGCTTTAAAGCATTTCCTACACCTTGGCAATAAAGGCAGACTAAGATTTTGTCTCTGTTTTGACAACTCTCAGGCTGGAAGGTGGGAGAGGACAGCAGCTCTGAAGTCAGCGGGGAAAAGGGATCAGGCAAGAGCTCTGCTGAAGCTGAATCTGTACAGAGACGTGGTCTGCAGCTGCAAACACTGAGGCAAAGCTCCCCTTGGTGGGTGTCTGTGGGTGTGGAGCCAGGCTGTAGGGCAGTCAGTGTGGCCAAATCCTTGCAGTGAACTCAGAGTGGGGCTGGAGGTCCCTGCAGTTGGAGGAACATCAGCCAGCACTGGAGAGCAGCAGCAGCACTTCATGGGAACGTGCAAAATGAAAGAGAAACTGCCTCTGAGTTTGCAGCCTGACTGAACCTCCATGGTCTCTTCCAGGAGAGAAGACCTTCTGCAAGTGAAGAGGAGAGTCTGAAGTCCAAGCCAAGCAATATCCCCTCGTGCTGCCCTGAGTGGACACCTGTCCCAGCTGGTGTGACCTCTGATGGAAAGAGGAAAGGTGTGATCCCAGCCTGGCTGAAGGAACCCAGCCTGGGCCAAGACAGTGGAGCCAGACAAGCTTTCCAGAGAGGGAGAGACACCATCAGAGCACAGACTGAGGGGCTATCAAAATAGGAATGCAAACGGGGTATTTATGGCTTTCATGTTGGCATCTGATGAGCACCTTAATGTCTTGCCAGAAACAATGCTCTTAATGTTAAAAGAAAAGCTGCAGGCCATGAAAAGTGAGCAAGAAAAACTCAGGGCTTTCAGGGATAAACTGAAAGAAACATGGGAGTAGGTGTACAGGGAAATGAGAGATAAAATCTGCAGTTATTTCGGGGAAAAGGGCAATCACTTGGGAGTTGAAAGTGAGCTGAGCCGTTCATCTGATTACTGAAGAAGTAGGGGATTAAACAGTTTGGGAAGGATCTTGGGGTGTCTTCCACATCCCAGGGAAGGTCTTGGCACAGTGCAGAACTTGAAGCAGCAGTGGTAAAAGTGAGGTCACACCCCTGAGAGCCCCTGAGGTGGCTGAAGACAGGGATGAGAGAGGAGATTTCCAAGAGGGTGCTGCCTGCAGTGCAGGCAAACACTGACCCCTTCCTCTCCCTGTGTCTCGTGCTTTGAGAAGGTATTTCTTTGGAGTAGGAGGTGGCCACAACAATCTTGTGTGAGTTGTAACTGCCTTGACAAAGGCTGAAAATATCCTGCAATCAAGGAGGGTAAATGGGACAACTAAAGACAGAGGGGTTCAAGGTAAATACAGAAACTTGTTTGGACAGATTGGACTCCAGCTCTTTGTGTCACAGCTTTAAAGTGTCTTTGGGACTAGCAGAGCCTTGGCTGCAGCCTGGTCAGTCCCTGTGCCCCTGGTGTGTTAGTGCTCTGAGTGACAGCACGGGCCCAGCCACAGAGTCAGGTCTGAGCAGATTTGCACCCCTTGGAGTAGTGTGTTCCTGGGTGTCACCCTCTGCCCTGCCCTGCCAGCTCATTTTTCCTGCTGGCAGCTGCTCTGGACCACACCGTGAGCCCCCCTGACTTGGGACAAGCTCTTGAGGAGGCATTTCTTCCCCAGCACTCAGCAATGGGTGCTGTGGTTCTCCATCCTCCCCAGTGGGACATGGAATGGTCTGGAGCCTGTGGGCACAGCAGAGGCTCTTGGCTCTGCAGCTTCTCCCTGCCCATCTCCTCCCCAGCCTGGCTGGGAAGCTCCACACAGCTCCTTCTGCATCCAGTGACAAACACGGCAGGAAGGCTGTTGGCACAAGGCACTTCCATCTTTCATTTCATGGTTATTCCTATATCCTCCTTCAGTCAGTGCTCCTCCAGATCCCACCTCCAGGGATTAAAATGGTAAATGTCTGCCCTTCATTTGCTGCCTTTGTTACTTTGTTAGGATTTTATAAATCCTACACAAGGCCAGGGCTTTGACCTGCCTGTGCTCCTCACTGGGGTTCTGGTCCCAGGACATCTTCAGTGAACGGGGGTTTTAAAATCTTGGGTTTTCTTCAGATTTAAGCATTGGTGCCTTTTCTGCTATCCAGCTCAAAGTTATTATTTAATTCAGTTATAGAGCAGTTTTTATTTAGTTCTTAACTATTTAGTTGTACTGCTCTTTGCAGGTGCATTTTTGGTACATGTGCATGGATTTGAACACAAGCCTTGCTACTCTATTTGGGAAATTTGATGTGTGGGGTGTTTGTTTGGCTGGGGCTGTCAGACAGGGCTGCCTCTACAGCCTTGTGACTCCAGACCCTCAAACATTTTGGAATATTTTTGGTCCTGCACAGAGAACTCCCAGGATATGAAATATCAGCGTCACTAGATGGCACATGTGAGCTGCTCTTGTCTGACTAGCAGAGCATAAGCCGGGCAGGGAGGTTTCTTCCCTCAATGATATTGTAATAGTTCCGTGGCTGCTTCTGCCAGCAGGATTAGATGTATCCAAACTTGCCCTTCAGCCCTGTTAAATACCATCCTGTTATGCAGGGTGGCTCTGCCACCTCCCTGTTCCTGCCCTCTCCATCCCAGGGATGGCTCAGGGTAGAGCTGTTACTTTGCCATCCTTCAGGAGAGTGAAATATAACCCCAAGAAATATCCTATAACAAATTAATAAAAAATCTTTATAACAATGGTAATTTAGAACATTTTATGAATTCTGTCTTTCTAGAAATAATTACTTTCTATCATAATTTATGAATTTGAATTCTGTCTCTGTATACCTGTCAGGTGGCAATCAAAGCCTCAAACTGCAGGATAACAGTGATTATGTCACCTAATGGTCTGTGCTGGCAGGGGACAGGGTGGTGGCTGTCCCTGAGCAGCTGGTGCCCTCCCTCTGGGATGCCTGTGCCCCTGCTGTCACTGCAGGGGTGACACAGCTCTAAATTACGGCCTGAAGTGGCTGAAACCGAGTGTCAAAGTGCTCCTGAAGTGCCCTGGGCTTGTATGAACATCTGCTGCTTGATGGGACCTTTGCCACGTCCACTGCGAGGAATTCTCCTGTTTATTGGGTGCCTCGTTCAGGGCTTGGCTTGGCAAGTGTTGAACTCGTGGAGTAATTTCCTTCACTAAAGCTTTCAATCAAAGTTTAGCACCAAAGATCAAAAAGAGGCTTTTGGACAGGCAGAAATAACACACTTTGATCAAAAGAGACTAGAAAATGGTAGCACTAATTGCAATCAGTGAAAGAGAGGCTGATGTGTGTGTGCACATGTCAGAGTCAGGGTTTATTGACACCTTCTGCCTTATTATTTCATAATTAACTGCATTTCCACACCGTGACTGATGTATCTCAGGGAAAATTGCCTTTTCCTTCCCTAAGGTGGAGTAGATCAATCAGCAGAATTTCTTCCAAAAGAGGAAATCCCCATCCTTACAAGGTGCCCTACAAGCAGCTATTACTGTCCTGCTCTCTGCAGTTCATCCAAGCCGGATGCAGCCAGGAAAGCAAATATCTGCTGAGCTCTCAGGCTGTCATTCCTGGGAGATGGGCTGCTCCCAGCCTTGGCAGAATTGCCAGACCCTGGGTAGTGCTTTGGCTTGTGCTCAGGGAATAATACCTGCTCCAAACTCTGTTGGGATCCACGGAAATGCCGCCCTGGGCTCAGCTGAGCACAGTGAAGCATCTAAACTATTCTCTCATCTCCAAGCAGCAGGTGGAAGCTGTGCCCTGATTTTCCCTCCAGGGTGGAAGGGAAAGCCTCCCCATCTCTCCCACATGGACTCCATCGTTTTGCAGCATTTGCGCCCTGCACCTGCCTTTATTCCTGTGTAAACACCAAAACAGACATTTGAAGGATTCTTGGCTCAGGTCACCCACTGCTGCTCCCTGCAAGGCTCAGTGGAGTGACCTCAAGGCAACCAGCAGTGCTCATCACCAGCTGGGGAAAATATTTCTTGAGGAATAAATCTCTTTTTAGGCATTTCTCTAAGTTTAAAGCAGGTTGGAAAGGAGAGCTCCCAGGCAGCACCTTCCATGAGGTCCTTGGGTGGAAAGCGTGAATTGTAAAGACCATAAAGAGCCCTTTCCTGAGGAGGCTGGAGCAGATGTGGTGACAGAGGTTCTCAGCAGCATGGCCCAGCCTGCCCCCCACAGCAGGACTGTGTCCCCTGAGGAACACCCTCTACAGCTGAGACATCTTTCATGTCCCAGGAAAAACAACCCCTCTTTCCTGGAGCAGCCCCAGCTTCTGTTGCAACCTGCAATTTGTCTTGTGCTAAAGCAGCTCTCCCATTCCTGCCAGGGGTAGGATTACAAGGGCACTGGATACCCAGCTTTGATTTGATGCCAGGACTTGCCTGAAGGGCTGTGAAGGGTCTTCTCTCCGTCAGGCTCCTGACCACGTCATCCTTCCCCTCGAGTTTCTGGTGTCACATCCCTGCCATTCTTGGCAGTCAGTGTTGGCCAGTCTGAATATTTTGGGGTTTTTTGAAGAGGGAAGGCCGTGTATTGTGGAATGGAGAGGACAACTCTGGCTATTCCAGTACACTGCCAAGGTGGGTCTAAACCCTCAGTGAGGTGGGAAGGACTCTTTGCTTCTCTGCAGGTCTGTGTGGGAAGGAGACTGAAAAATGCAGCTCATTGGCAAGGGCTGTTCTTCCCTGCACTAGAGATGTCCCTGTGTGCCAGGGGAAGAGGAAGCTCAGGTGGAAAAGCTGTTTATAAGATCATACACACTCCAACAGACCCTGCGCATATCCTATTGAGGACATCCAATATTTTTATTACACTATTTTATTACAATATTTTTATTACACTAAATAGGTAAAATTACTCTATTGTCCAAGTCCAGTGGTAGCTCCCACTGTCTCCTTCAGTGCTTATCCTGCAACAGCAGGAACAAATTGTCACAAGGCTTAGAGAAGGTCTCTACACACTCAGTATTACCTTGAAAGAATCTAGACCTGCAGCCTAAACCTACATGTCCTGTTTCACAGGTACTGAAGGCACAGCTGCATTTCGGGCTGGGATGCACACACATGAGCCAGCCACATTTAGATTTGATCTCATGCCTTTGGTTTAACTGCACAGAATAAATACTGCAGCTGATGAACAGATGTTCAGAGTTTGGCTTTTTTTTTTTATTTTTATTCTTAAAAAGAGCCCAGTGTTGCATATCTGTATTTGCAGGGTTATTTGGTCAAGCAACCTAAGCATGACCTCATTAAATAATCACTTAAATAGAGCTGGACCATTCCCCTCCCCTGCCTTTTTTTTTTTTTGGCAAATATCAATCCAGTGAGAACGTTTTGCTGCCAAGCCTCTGTTTGCTTCCAGCAGTGTCCCAGTGCCTAAACTTCATGCGAAGAGGACAGAAACAAGCAACCCCTCAGCTCCAGCAGCTCTTGTTTGCCAAGGTGAGTGTTCCTTGAATGTTTGCCATGGCTATGGCACCTCCTGCCACCTCCAGCACCGAGCCCTGCCAGCCTCTTCCTTCCCTCAATCCACTTGCCCATCACTGCACCTTCCACTGCCTGACCCTCACTCAATGAATAGAGTTTTTGTCTAATTCTATTCCTCAGTCTGATCCTGGACAAGAAGAAGAAGAAGTGCTGGACTGTATAAGAGCTAATAATCATGTTTGCAGCTCTGGAACCACACTGTGGAAAAGTTATCTGCCAAATTAATACCAAGGATTTCTGAATTTAAACAGCCTATGAATAACGTTTTGCTTGGCATGTATTTATCACCTTTTCCTCTGACATACCACATCTTCACTGCTTGTTTAGCGTTGCTTTCAAGACAAGGTAATCATGGATATTCAGGAAATACTGTGGCCTATAAAATTTTGGGGTTTGATTTTTCGTGAGGAGTGAAGAGGGCTGCCTCATCCTTCAACATCTGCAGAAAAAATGAGGGCATGACTTCTTTCTTCCTCTCTGAAGAAAACTGCATGGAAGTGCTGAGTTAATGGTTGGACTTGATGATCTTAAGGGTCTTTTGCAACCTAAATGGCTGTATGACTCTCAGATCTCTTTGGTACCTGCAGGCACAGCTCCTTGCAGTGATGGCACACCTGATGCTGGCTCAGTGTCAGTCACCACTGCCCTGTGGTTGCTGATATCAGAGAATTTAGAATGGTTTGGGTTGGAAGGGACATTAAATCCCATCCAATTCCACACCTTGCCATGGGCAGGGACCCCTTCCACCAACCCCGGTTGCTCCAAGCCACATCCATCCTGGCCTTGGAGACTTCCAGGGATGGGGCAGCCACAGCTTCTGTGGGCACCCTGTGCCAGGGCCTGCCCACCCTCACAGTAAAGAATTTCTCCCTAATATTTAATCTAAATCTCTCCCCTTTTAGTTTAAAACCATTCTCCCTTGTCCTGTCACTATCTGCTCTGTCCTCAAGGAGACATCTACTGCGGGCAGACTCACCTGACATCTCAAGTTTCCTCCTCTCCCCAACAATTCAGGCTGTAAAAGCCATGCCATCTGCTTTGACAGCCTGCACCCCAGGCTGAGGGGGGGCATCACCTCTCCCCTGCCCAGGAGGGGCACCTTTGCCCCCACAGTGTGAGGATGAGGTTCCTAAGACCACGGGAGCTGGTGCTCCTGCAAACAGCTCTGTTTGAAGCAGACCACTGGCGCAGGACAGGTGGGAGGGAGAGCACTGCAGCCTCTGCAACTTTTGTTCAGGGTGAAAAGCAAAATACACAGCGATGGAGAGGCTCTTGGCTTTGATCGCTGATGGTTAGGGGAAATGAAAACATAACCCAAAGGGAGTGAGCAGGGGCTTAATAATGTCAGGTCAATCTCTCTGTTATTCCCTGAGATCAAAAGAAGCCGAGGGAGTTCAGCTTTTATTGCCTTCCCCTTCTGTCTTCTGCTTTTCTGCTTTCTTAAAAATCAATACAGCCCTCTCTGGGCTTCTAATACCCCTGTGCCCTCCAGCCCTGCTAACCCCAAGCCCCCTGCAGCCCGTGTGGCACTGAGCAGGGATGCCCATGGCTGGTCAGCCTGCTGCGTGTTGCTTCAGCAGAAATACTAAAATAACCCTTTCTTCTGTGTTTTGGACTGGGGTTTACTGTCTCAGCAGAGCTCACCCTGCCACGTTGATGAAGGGTGCTTGGCTGCAGCCAGGAGAGGAGCCTGGAAATGCCTTCATCAGCACCCATCCACAGAATTCCACTAATGACATCTTCTCCCTTCAGCACCAGCTCTGGTGCTTCTCTCAGCATCACAAAGGACTAAGCCTGAGCTGGGCAAAGCCAGACTCTGGGCTGGTTTATCTGGTAAGAGCAGAACATAACCTTCTGTGGGGCCACATCTGGATTAAGTAGCTGAGCAGTGCCTGGAAACTCCAGGTGGGTTGGTGGACTGGAGAAATGAGAATGGGAACAACGAGTGAGCTTTCTGAGCTGAGCCACCTCTGCTGGTCATCCATTCCTGGCACTGGAATTTAAACCAAAGTCACAAGCACAGATTTTCTCCCTTGAGAGCATCTACTGTAATCCTGCAGTTCATCTGGCACTTGCCAGGATTATCTACACAGTTCATAGCCTGTCTGAAAAATAGAGCCCAGGAGAGCAGATGACATCGATGCCCAGCTCCATCCGAGGAGATTTGCTGCCATCTTTTGGTAGATGCACCTTCCAGAAAGTAATGGAAAATTATCCGCGCGCAGGTGCTACACATTTTCTCCCTCTGCTTCTTCTGAGCCTGCCTGCAGCATCCACCTCCAGAGGGATTTAAAAGACGTGGCACCTGGGAATTCGGTTTTGTGCAGTGCTGGGTTGACAGCTGCACTTGAGGACCTTGAGGGTCTTTTCCAACCTAAGCAGTTCCATGATTCAATGATTCTGTGCTCTCAGCCTCTGTTCCAGGAGCAGCCTGTGAAAATTCACCTCAGCCAGTGACATCCCAAGAAGGGTTAAGTGCAGGGCAGAGCCCAGGCTGCCTTCTCTGTGGTCTTGCTGGTGAAGTGAAAAGGCTCAGGCAGAGATTGCAGAAATCCCAGAAAGGAGGAAAACCAAAAAAGTCTGAAGCAGGTTAAATATCATGTGCACAAGATGGATATTGGGAATAAAACAGGTGCCAGCAGAGCGTTGCCCTGTGCCCACGCCACAGCTTCAGCGTGGTATGAAACTCTCCTGGGATGAGGAAGAGCTGTGGGGAACAGGCTGCAATCTCTGCACATCTGCAAGTAATAAAAGAGGGGTTTATGCCTGGAGGTAATAAAAGAATGTATTTGATAAGCTTAGGCAGCAGCAGCAGGACGGTGGAGGGGAGGCAGCGGGGCTGGGAAGGCAGCGCCGCATGAATCACACGCCGAGGGCAAAGAATTGAGGCCGCACTTTGGCACGGGCGGGTCGGGGAGTTGCTGCTCGGGGTGAAAATGCAGCTCGGGGCTGAGTCAGAGGGGTGATGGGGATGTCCTGTGGCCCTGCTCCCCTCCCGAGTCCTGCCTCTGCACCGGCAGCCCCCTCGCTTCCCCCGCCGCTGACTCCTGCGGGTGGAGGCTCAGCTCACCCCCGCAAAAGCTGCGCACGGTTTCTGCCGGACCGGGGTGTTGTCCTGGGGCAGGGACTGAACCAGCCCAGAGCAGGCTCCGAGCAGCCCCAGGATGCGGGGGAAGAGGGAAGGCACCGGCTGCTGCCGGTGGGAGAACCAAGAGGCTGTCCAGAGCTGACACTTCATCCTGACTGCAACCCTGTGCTCTGGTTACGAAACCCACGCTCGTAGGGGGGCCTGGATCACCCAACGACTGTGGTTAGAACTTTCGAAATTTGAAACAGATCTCTTGTGGGTTCCTACCCCGGTGGCAGACTGTGCTCTTTATTTTAGCGTGGATTTGGTATCAGGCACAATTCCTTTAGCCTTGGCTGCCGCAGCTGTATTTCCAAGGTCGATGCGTGGCTACACACAACCCATTTCCCTCTAGCACCCTGTCGCAGTGCCGAGACATTCCCGAGGTCTCAGTGAATTCCACGAGCCACTTCATTTGCAGGTTTCAGTTTAACACGAAGTCCCTGGCAGGGTTTATTTAGCTTGAGCCCCGACCGAAGTTCGCGAGTGCTCAGCGGGTGTGAGCAGGATGTCTCTGACTCGGCTCCGTTCGGTCGCCTGCTCGGGCTGCAGAGCCGCGGTGGCTGCGGGAGCAGCTCCTTTTGGAGAGGTGCTGCTGGCAAAGCAAAGGCATGAGCCGGGCGAGAGCACCAGCAGGGAAACTGCCTCCTCTGGCCACCGTTCCTGCTGTGTGAGGGAGGAAGAGTGGGAAAGAATTCATTGAAAGAAAAAAAGAAAAGAAAAAAGAAAAGAAAAGGAAAAGAAAAGAATTCCTGTGAGCGGGATGTGAACTCTTAGCAACGATTCTTGTCCTAAGACAAGTCTCCCCTGGGTGGAAAGAGCAGGAGGGTTGCTATCAGCAGTTTCCTGGCTGGGAGGATTCTCCTGTTTATCTTGTGGGGGATGCTCTAAGCTCCTCAGGAGCCTCCAGCAGTGCCGTCCTGGGTTTGTATCTCGTCCTGAGAGCAGCCGGGCTTCAGCTCTGTTCCCCTCTGATAGCAGAGCGCTCCCCGCCCGACCTTTTGTCACCGGGCGAGTTCTGTTCTGGCCCCGGCCCCAGCTTCTGGTCCCGGCCCCAGCTTCCCTGTAAGCTGTGCGGGTACTTGAGGCAGGAGGAGGGACACTTGGGAAAAATGTCAACTCTCCAGTCCGTGGAAGCATCTTCACTGCCTATGGACAGTCCCCGCTGTGAGAGATTGTTGCCTCTCTGGCCCTCCCACAGCTCCTTTGGACACTCACCAGCCATCACATATCTTCCCCTGCTCACAGAGCTCCTCTCAGACTCTCACAGAGCTCCTCTCAGACTCTCCCCTCCTCCTCTCTCACCGCTCTTGCTTCAACAAGGATATGGTGAATGGGAATTTTAACAAGATGGGAAGTCAGAATCGAACAAATTATAGGTAATTCTAATTTACGTAATTTTTAATAAATGAGAGGTTTCATAGAATCAGAATAGTTTGGGTTGGAAGGGACTTTTAGAGGTCATTTCATCTCGTGTCCACCACGGCTGGGGATCCTGGTACCCAGGAGGCTGCAGGTGCTCCGGGGCTGGAACTGGAGAATCTTGGGGATGTTGTGCCCCGGGGCCGGTGGGCTCCCTTGTCACAGTGAGATCCCTTGTCCCGTGGGCTCTGTTGTCCCGAGTGCTCCCTCATCCCCGCGGTGTCTCATGTCCTGTGGGCTCCCTTGTCCCAGTGAGATCTCTTGTCCCGGTGGGCTCCCGTGTCCCAGTGAGCTCCCTCATCCCCGCGGTGTCTCATGTCCTGTGGGCTCCCTTGTCCCAATGAGATCTCTTGTCCCGGTGG
>VXAU01000639.1:3230216-3241485 GCA_013399695.1 Formicarius rufipectus
TACGGCGGGCGGGAGTACACCCCCCCCCCCCCCCCCAGCAGACTGTGCAACTGAAGCCACATCACACTATTTGCCCTTCTATCCAACTTTATTCATGTTCTGAGAAGACTTTGCTTTTATTTAGCCACCAGATCTGTTTTGTTCCCTCTAGGACAGGCATTCTTCCTTTATGCAACAGCAATATCCTGCTTTAACAAGCAGCAGCTTGTTGTCTGGAGTGCTTGCCCTGAGTGGCTGCTCAGAGTCCCTCTCTGATGCTCCTGGGGTGATGTGCTCCCAGAGCTGCAGCCAGGGACACTGTGCAAGCCCCCCTCGTGGTCTTCTTTGGGCTTTAAAGCACTAGTTTTCTGCTGACATTGCAGAGTCTGGAGTAAGAGCTGGCAGGCAGCTTTTTAAGCGTTTGCATGCCTGTGTACTAAATTGTTTCTTACTTTTGCATAGCCAAAAAGTTTGGGAGTATGGAAGTTTAGTGCAACATCTGGTGTCGAGAGGATTAGCTTCCTAAGTGTGATTTATCTCGTTTGCTTTTTAAAATGAGGAAATCCTGTGTGTAACGACAGAAGATGTGCACCATTTCAGGTTGCTTGACTTTGTTTTCCTTGAAGAAATGACTGTAGTTGAGTAAGGAAATAGAATTGACTGTACTTGGATAAAAAAGGGGATTTGGTTGGGTTTTTTCCCTCTAAGGATTGCATTTTCTCCTCCAAATACGATGCACCAGTTCTCCCAGTGGCTGAGAAGGTGGAATGCATTTATCTCACCTGCAGGAGGCCACTGGGCTGGGAGAGTGAGGATCTCAGGGCACTGTGGGCATCTCTGCCACGGTGGAGAAAGCTGCCCCTGTGGTGTGCCCAGCACTGGGCTGGGCCCTGGCAGGCAGCTCCACTCTGCTCAGGTTGGGTTGTGGTTGCCCTCCCCGTGGCCTGACTTCACAGTGTGACCTCCCTCTGGCTGAATTTCTCCCAGCCAGCCCATTTTCTCTCAGTTGATGCACAGAAAAACTCTTAAGTTCAATGTCTAAGGAGAGACAACCCCTTAACAGCCACAGCAGAGTCAAAGGGAACTGAGGCAGGAGAATCACCATTTATTGATTTTGCTGACATAAATGATACCCATTTAGTGTTCTGAGTTAGGGGAGGGAGATGCTCCTGATGGCAGGTGCTTGTCCTGGTTACATTTCCTGAGTGAACAAGTCGGGGCCCTCCTGCCTCACATCAGAATGCAGAGCTCCATTATGGGAAACGGGAAACGTTTCCAAGAAATGGGTTAAAAAAATAAAAAACAGAAGTTGTTCATTCATGCAGTTACACACATAGGAGAACAACAGTTCACTCTTTGAGAAGGCACAGACAGTTCTTTTTTTTCCATATGTATTTGTTCTGCAGCCTGTGTCCCATCCTCAGTGGCAAGTGCATTGTCATTGCAGCTGCTGGCAGAAGGAGATGTCAGTGTTTGCTGCCTTCTTCACGCTGTGTTGAAGTGGCAGTACAAATAAAAGTGGCAGAAAAGGGCTTAAGTTTCTTGTTACTCAGTGAATTAAGTAAGTTTCTGTACACTGTAATTCCCTTTTGTTTTAATTTCTTCATTTTTCCCTTCCAGAAAATGGCTGTTCCACCTGCATATGCTGACCTGGGCAAAGCTGCCAGAGATGTTTTCACCAAGGGATATGGTAAATCAAGCCAAAATAAGTCTGATCTTTTGCTGTGTGCCTGATTCCTGGAACTGCTAGGCTTTTATTGCTTTTCCCTGAGAAATATTCCAATAATTTCCATTAGAATCCATGGAATTTCCTATGACAGCTTCATGTTGCCCATGCTATTTGGAAAGGGAGGGCAAGTTACTTTTCCCTTGACAGAATTCTTCCTGTCCCCCACAGGACTGTTGTCTGTTTTGGGAGAAAATTGTGTGTTGTGTTTTTGCTGTTTCCTTGCAATGATGAGTGTTATCACTGCTGTTTGATTATGAACAGAATGCTGCTTACTATGAATAAAGACATTATTACTTAATTTGGTCCCAGTTCTATTGCTGAGGTCACTGGGATTATCAGTCCAGTGCTATGTGAAGTGAGCACAAGCTGCTTCATAAAAACACATGGTTTGATAACTGTACCCTTGGTTTAACTTTTTATGAGTTCACAGGTGGTTCAGAAGGGAGTTTTAAGAAATAAATCAGAAATGCTTTTCAAGTCAACGTGTATATGATTCATATTTTTTACTTACCTTCTAGGTTTTGGGTTAATAAAGCTCGACTTGAAAACAAGGTCTGAAAACGGACTGGTGAGTTTAGAAAGACATTGAAATCCTAAACACTGCAGTGGTTTTGTGGTTACTGTATATTTCTTTTCAAAATAAATGTGCACCCCTTACTCTCTCCCCTTCCCATTTTTCAGTATAACTTTGCAAGTTACTTTGTATTTATCTGAACTAATATTTAACAAATTATAATGACTGATGTGTTCTACAAAGTATTTGCCTGAGTGCAAATACATATTGCTGGCAAATGAATATTTTATATATGTATATATATATATATATGAATTTTTTTCTTCTAGGAATTTACAAGCTCAGGTTCAGCAAACTCAGAAACAAACAAAGTCACTGGTAGTTTGGAAACAAAATATAAATGGGCAGAATATGGCTTGATGTTCACAGAAAAGTGGAACACCGACAACACACTAGGCACTGAGATTACTCTTGAAGACCAGGTAATTTTTGGCTCCAAAAATGCCATTTGCAAATTCCCTTATGCCAGTCTCTAATTAGAAATCCAACCAGTGAATCTCTTTTGTGTTCAGCTTGCCCAGGGCCTGAAGCTGACCTTTGACTCCACCTTCTCTCCTAACACTGGGTAAGGAGTGAGTAAGCTCGAGTGACTAAAGGGCATTTTTACTTTCTCTGTCCCCAGATACTGAGAGTTAATAATCAGCCTGTGTACAATGAAATCGTGTACCTCTCTTAAATCTTGGCATGAACAATCCCCCTTTAATCCTAAGCCATAGCAAGCAAACTCCTCCCTTCAGTGCCCTGAACATCACAGTGGGAATTGGGGAGTGATGACCGTGTTTGTGCTCCTGTCACCTATTCCTGGCCGTGCCAGAGGATGAGCTGCTGGCTCAACAAGAGCCCTGGCCAAGCCAGCTGCCCTGCAGAGCTTCAGTAGCTCTAGGAGCCCGCTGGGCACAGCTCCAGGAGGTTGGCCCAGCACTGGGGTGCCCACCCGAGCTGAGTTTGTCACCAAACTCTTGCCGGGCTGTGCGTGCCATGCTGGAGGCTGAGGGTTCTGCTGCCCTGCTTTATGTGGGCCACAGGGATTAAGCAGCAGCTGCAGGTCTGGATGTTGGCTTGGTTTCTCCCCTGATTATCTTGGTGCAAGCAGTGCTGCCAGTGAGTGCAAATACCCTGCACATCAGCTGCCCAGAGCAGCACTCTGCACGGCACACCACAGCGGGGGTTCACCCTGTCCTTCAGATTCAGGGTCCTGCATTGTCAGCTGCTTCTAGTCCACTCCTAATTCTAAATTAACAAGGTATTTTTGTTAACCAGAATATCTTGGGTGTTTGTTTATAATTATTTAACTGTAGGATTCTTAAAGAAATAAAGAAAAAACCCACCTTGCATGAGAATGATGTTACAGCTCTGTATCTATTTGTTAGGCACCTCACAGACACTGTAGTGTCTGAGTTGGGATTGCCTTGGAGAACTGTTAGATTTGAGTAAATGGAGTGGGCTTCAGTCCTGCTGTGACCTGGTGTAGGTTGACAGGGATGAGTCATGTCTGAATATGAGACCTCTTCTCCCCCTGCCCTATTACTGACTGTGAAAGTCATTTTAAGGAGTGCTCCGTGTCCTTTCCTCTGTCCCTGTTGACACTGGTGGGAGAGGTACTGCTGCCTTCTACAGAAGCTGCAGATGAGGGCTTTTGCCACTCCTGCACTCTAGTTCTGATTCTGCAAAACACAAGAAATTCCTGAGTCTGAAATACTAAAAAAGAGGGCAGTCTCTGTGTGGGTCTGATAGAGCACTGACACAGTTCCTGGAGACTGTTTTTGACAGCTGATGTGAAAGGCTGATTTGAAATTTCAAGTTAGCCTGACTTTTCCAGAAAGATTTTGGTGAAGATTTGGTCCAAGACAAAAGACACTTGTAAAAAGAGAAGAAAAAAAAATCTTAAATAGGAGTAGCTGAATGTATTAGATGTAACTCTGCTGCCTTGTGAGGGTCTGCACCTTTGGTGGGGTGTATGTGTTGCCTTCAGAAACTATGGCACTGAGTTAAAGCGAGTGATGTGATGGAATTGCTGACTGCCAATGTAGCTTTTCAAAGATAAGAGAGTCCTTCTTTTCCCCTTTAGGAAAAAGAGTGCTAAAATTAAGTCAGGATACAGAAGGGACCACATCAACCTGGGCTGTGACATGGACTTTGACATCGCGGGCCCGTCAGTGCGGGGAGCGCTCGTTTTTGGCTACGAGGGGTGGCTGGCAGGCTACCAAATGACCTTTGAGACGGCCAAGTCGAGGGTAACCCAGAGCAACTTTGCTGTTGGCTATAAGACTGATGAATTCCAGCTTCATACTAATGTGTAAGTACTGACAAGGCAGGCATTAAAAAGGAATTTGGGAGGATTTTGCTGCTTATTAGAATGGTGAAGGGGACGGAGGTTCACCGGTGGTGAACGAGGGAATGGTGGGTTTGGAATTGATTCTTCATTAAGGATGTCAAGCTGCCTTTTTTTAGCTGCATTAACTTGTCTTTGAACTATGTGGGTGAGGGAGAGCATGATGGAAGGAACTGGAACTCACTGAGCACCTGAGTGTCCAGTGGCTGTCTAACAGATAAGGATTATTAGAGTCTGTTAGCAGAATAATGAAACACGTAGGTTATAAAAATATGGTTTGTGAAAGCTGAAATAAAAGCAGTGCTTTCCTTTTGCACCTGTCAACATCAAACCAAATGGTGGCTTGATCTGTAGGTGAAAGAGTTAATCAGAGGAGGAAGAAGAAAAGGCAGAAGGGAGTAACTGGAACAGACGTGGACTGGGTTGGTTTTTTTACTGGAAAGGATATAGTGTAAAAGTTTTTTTGGTATTGCAACTCCTAATGACATATTTACACAAGCATTTGTCCTTTCTGAATGTACCAACAGTGGGAAACCAGGACCAAATTTCATGAAAACCTTAATTTCTCTGTCTCCTGTTCCTCTTCAAAAAGCAATTTATGCCTTTGGGGAAGACAGTTTTTTTAAGATGAGGCAATCCCTAATCCGTTCTCCCAGCCCCCCCTTTCCGTGCCCTTGGGTAATTGGATATTTTGCATGCAGCAGAGCTATTCCAGGCTCTTTCCATCTGGGGGCTGAACAACTGTTCTGCCTTCCTGGAGCTGCTGCTTCAAAGGCCTCCTGTTGTGTGTCCTGCTGGTTTGCAGAGAGATCTGCTTGAGGAAGCTCCTGCTGCCTCGTGAGCAGTCGAAGCCCCACGGCCCAGACTGTTTGAAGGATTTGCCAAAGCACAAAAGTGTGGGCAGAGAACTTCCACCAAAACAGCATGTGGGGTCCCCTCCACTCAGGAGTTACTCCTTCAAGCACAGTGGCTCTCAACTCTGTTATGCTCTAGCAGTTCCAAACATTGTGTTATTGGCTTTTGCTATAAAATGCTGTGATTATTAATACTATTAATTAGAGCAACAACAGAAAATTATAACATCAGCAGGGGCTCAGACTGAACTGTTTCTTGGATTCCTGAGGGTCTGTCTCTCAGGTTGCTGTTACTGTACAAAACCACAGATGCATGACATGAGTAGAAGTCTTATTTATTTTTAATAATAGGTTAGTTAGGTGTTTGATGTGTTTCAGCTTTGAAACGTGTCAGAGCTTTCAAACAACCCCAGAAGGAGTTGTGTGTGGGACTCCCCTCAGGAGCCTCCTTGGTTGTTATATCTGCACAGGTCAGTGTTTCCCAGGGATGCTGTGGCAGAGCTGATAATTTATCTAGGTGGGGCCTGAAGCATTAGTGTTTGTTCTTGGCATTGCACAGACCATCTTGAGACTTTAGCAAGTTGCTTTCCTTAAGGGTGCCTTAATAATTTTCATATGGGGCTAAGGTTTTTTTGACATCTGCATCTGAAATGTGCTATTTTTGCTATCAGCATTGAAAGGAGGTTTGACTTTATTATTATTAATACATAATAAGGGAGGTAGGACTGGACAATTTCTAGTTTTAAATGACTCTCCTCATTTTTCAAGCACAGCTCAGACCACCCCCCCTAATGTTGCAGGTCAAGACAGAGCTGTGTGGGAACCTTGCACAAAACCTGCCTCTATAACCAGCTCTCCTCAGTCCTTTTTAATCCCTCCTTTTCTTGAGAGCCAAGCACATGCAGTTAATGTGAGCTTCAGTCTTATCTGAAGTAAGTACTGTAGTGTTTTTCTGGAAGAATTGCTCTAACCACTTAAAAGGCTGCTGCTCTTGCTTGAACTTTGAAATAGGTGTATCTCTGCTGGTGGTGCAACTGATGTGAGCTCAGGAACATCAGGCCAAAGGAGGAAAAGGGAAAGGATTCTAAATCTACCCCCTTTTTGATGACTGAAGGTCTGGGATACTGTAATAATTGGAACCAGATCATTTCACAGTTTATTTGCAGAGGTCTTCCTGGGGTTTAAAGCCCTTTTTCTGCAAAATGTTTGTATCCTCTTGTAAGAAAATGAGCGAAAGTGGAAATTCACATGCTGACTGGTTTGCAAGGAGTGCGTGGCCTTTAGGAGTCTTTTGCTCTTGTTTTTATGCTCTGCATGCTTTAACATTTTACCTTTTATTTACCCCACTTTATCCCCTGTGTGGCATTGGTGGCAGTAGTGATTAGAAGTTGTGCTACTCATCATTCAGCTGTGGGCCAGTGCTCTCTGCAAAGCAAAACGAGTTTCTAGTCCAGAGACTGTAACACAGACGTGCCAGAAGGGCTGTTGCACATGGAATTCATTTGCAAAAGCCAATAGACTGGGACATGAAATTGGCATCTTCACTTCTGATACAGTCCCTGTGTGTCTGGTAGAAATGTGCTGACAGGGCAGTCTGGGGATGACTCAGGCTCTGTGACTGGGACTTCCTCTCAGAGCACGAGGGAGACATTTGGAGGGAAAAGACATGCAGGGAAAAGTAAATCTCTTTACTACAAGGACTTCCATCCACAGGGAAGGGAAAATTGGAAGCTGTCAGCATTGCTTTAATTTTTGATGGTTTGTCATGTCTTTTTTCAGTTCCAGAAGTTGTTGAAATATAGTAATTTTCAATGAATTCAAGCTTCTAAAAGTAACCCAATAACCCATCTGGCCTAATGTCTCTCTCTCAGCTGTTACAGGGATATTGAATGAGGTGTAAGTGGATGTTGTGCAAACACAGATCTTACTGGGAAAATAAAAGATGATTGTTTTGGGATGCTTTTAAAACTACACCAGTGCACTCCTTGCAGGAATGACGGCACAGAATTTGGCGGCTCCATTTACCAGAAGGTGAATGACAAACTGGAAACTGCTGTGAACCTTGCCTGGACAGCTGGAAATAGCAACACTCGCTTTGGAATAGCAGCCAAGTATCAGATTGACCCAGATGCCTCTTTTTCTGTGAGTCCTGTGCATGTGCATTCAGTAGCATTGGGAAATAAGTGCCTGGGATGGAAATGGAAAGCCTTGGCATCAGCAAAGCACGGTGCAGTTGGCACGGGCATCTGTGTGTTTTGGCAGCCTGAGGGCACAGCTATTGGATTTTCCTTAGAGGAGACATAGAATGTTTTATCACATTACTGGGCACTATTTGGAGGATGTTTTTGTGTTGTTAGCCTGGAAAAGTTTCAAAACTCTGTCAATAAAACCATTGTTTTCTACAGTGACTGTAGATTCTTTGAGATTTGGGATTTAGTTATGGCAAAATTAACTGTAGAATTTTGGGGGATTTTAAACTTGAAATCCTTTTCCTGCTTAAAAGCTGTTGCTTAATTTTGAAGTGGGAAGGACTTTGAAGAAAGATGCCAGATTATTTACTAAAATTGCTATTCATTAATAAATAATGTTGTATTTTTTTTCCCCTTTAAGGCTAAAGTGAACAACTCCAGTCTGATCGGGTTAGGATACACTCAGACTTTAAAGCCAGGTAGGTCTAGGCAGAAAAAAATCAGAATCAATAAAGTGATATTTTAATCCTGAAATACCAGATGTTCTTTTGGTGAGAGAACATGGTGGATTTTGTAAGATTGCTGTTCTGCTTGGCAAGCCAGTGATGAACCTTTGGAGGGACTGCTCTGTTAATTCTGGAAGCAGAATTATCAGAGAGCATGGTCCACTGACCAGTCAGGTACTCTTTTATGTTGATACAAAATATATCTGTAATTAGTTGTGTCACAGATAAGTAAACACATTTTTAATAATTTCAGAGGCTTCTCATTACTGAGTTTATTTTGCTTGAAAATGTGACTTTCTCAAGGTCCCCTGGCCCAGGAAGAGGACAATCTTACTGTTGTGAAATTGCTTTTAATGTAGACTAATAAATCTGCTGCCAGAATGCTGAGCAGATTGACATGAGATATTACAGCAGACAGGGCTTGGGCTTTTTCATACCTAGGTTTTAAAGGGGTTTAGAAAGGTGGACATGTATCAAGGTCCCAATTTTTCATAATACTAGACTCTAAAATTATATTAATCAGTAGACCATCAGCAGTAAATTGACTCAGCATTTTAATTACTTGGCGTGATAAAAAGCAGAATCCATCATCATGGTTTTATTATAAATTTCATCATTCAGAAAGATTGCTTATCTGCAAATGGTTGTAAAATGCCCAGTCCTTACAAGGCCAGCTGCCAAAGCCTGGTATCCTGGTAGCCAGGAAATGAAAGCAGTAGCACAGGCACTGAGTGTAAAGCTCATTCCAAGCTTTAAGTTGACTTTTCCCTCACTCTTCTCTATTTTGCAGGTATCAAACTGACGTTGTCAGCTTTGTTGGATGGCAAGAATGTCAACGCAGGTGGTCACAAACTCGGTCTAGGACTGGAATTTGAAGCATAAGGAGAGATTCCACAACTGCTAATCTGAATATACTGCATAGCTACCTTGAGAATATAGTGTACCTTTCAATGTTTTGTCTGGGGTGCGAGTATTGCTACGTATCAGTCCTGCTAGTCCTGGTTAAAGACAGCTAAGCTTTAAAAATGATGTTGTTAAAGAAGTGGAGACAAAAGCTTAAAGAAATCCTAATTCCAGGCTTTTTTTTTTTTTAATGTAATTGCTCCTCACATCTGTCAGCTGCAATTGCTCCTCACATCTGTCAGCTGCCACGTGATAGGAAGGAGGAAGGTGTTGATTACCTCTACTACTGTACTGATGGCACAAGGAATGTGTTCATGTGGGATAAACCCCAAGGATTTAGGTGCAGCCCACTCCATTGTACTGTTAACTCTGCAAAATGTTCCGACACGTAAGGTTTCCATTGACGAGGGAATGTGCAAACTTGTCTGAAAAAGGGATTTTAAAATTCTATTTTTTTTTTAGATGTGTATTCCATGAATGGTTTGTCTTATTTGGTTGCCCCACACCTCCAGCTGTCTCCAGAATGCTTTAGGTTGTGCACCTTGTCCAGGTCCCTTGTGGAGGAGGTTTGCTGTGACTCAGCCAATACTGCCTGTCCTGTGTTGTGGTTCCTTCCCCCTGCACTGAGCGGAGCGCTGGGAAAACAGACGTAACCAGGGAAGAGTCTTTGCAACTGCAATCACAGAAGTTGCAGCACTCAATCTAAAATGGGAGTTTTGTTTTATTACCACTTTTTTTTAGCAACTAAATGGGTACATTTTTAGAGAGTCTTCCATTTTGTGTGGAACTAGACCCCAAAATGCTGTACTTGACACTACTAAAAATGGATAAAAACCCCAAACCCGACTTGAATAAAATATTGAAATGTCACCTTCTACTTTGCATTAGTTGTGAAAACAGTTCCATCTAAATTTGTGCTCCACTGGCAACATCTTGGTGCATATTTTGTACTACACAAACCAAAACTACTTAACAGATTGAAGATGCAGACATGGCACTGTTCTTAGTGCTCAGTGGGCTCTGGCAACTGCACATATGTATGTTCAGCTCACAGATAAAACAAGATAACATTACTAGTTTGTCTTTCTGTAAACAAGTAAGTGAAGAGTTATCAGTTGGGATCAACCTCAGTGGCTTTTCAGGAATATTTTGCATTTTTCCACGTGTAAGCCAGCCCTGTGGGTGGCTGCAGATGGCAGGAGCTGCAGTACAGGGGGACGTGCCTGGTGAGGCAATGGCATTGCAACAGTGTGAGGCTGCAGAGCTGCAAACTGGCCACCGCTGGCTGTCTTCCCTCTCCAGGAGACACTCGTCAGTATTCCCTATTCCCTGGGTATTTTTCCCAGCACTCCTGGGAGAAGTGTCCTCTTCCAGACTTCACCGCCCCAGGTGCCACCAGCTCGCAGGGACAGGCAGGTGCCCAGTGCTCCTTTACCTTCCCGTGTTCTCTGAGTGTTCCCCTCAGCCTTTGGGCTCCTTCCTCGTGGTTTTCTCATGCTTGAGGAGTCTGCTTTGGTATTTTTTCCCCCATGACCAGCCTCAGGCCTTCCCCCAGGGCATGGAACGCCCGACCTGGGGTACAACAAGAAAGCTTTTTCCCATAATTCTATCCAATCCTGCAAAAAGCGTTCCAAGAGCACCACAGGAGAAAGCCCAGCCATGGGGGCTGCTGAACACCATCCTGGGCAGTGGCTTTGTGTGAGTGGGGGTGTCCAGCCCCTCACATCAACCTGTGTGGGATGGAAGGAGCAAATTCCCAGTTTTCTGTCCTGGGTTGGTCTCACTCACAGCTTGGATGGGGGAGATGGAGAGCACGTGTGCGAACATGGACCTGCTGGGCTGGGACAGGGACATTCGGGTTAGGGGTCTGGGGGGGACTGTGCCATGTGAAAGGTGCCCTGCTGACCCCACCATTCCAGGATTCCATAACCCCGGGATTCCAATAACCCCACGACCCTGCAATTCCACAATTCCAGGCCTCCATTAACCTGCGATCCCAGGCCTCCATTCCAGGCCTCCATTCCCCCACAATTCCATTCCCGCTCCATTCCATACCCCACCATTCCATTCTCCCACAATTCCATCCCCAATTCCATCCCCCCACCATCCCATTCCCCCCCTTTCCATTCCCCACCATTCCATACACCCCCATTCCATTCCCCTACCATTCCACACCCCACAATTCCATTCCCGCCCCATTCCA
>VXAU01000639.1:3241771-3291397 GCA_013399695.1 Formicarius rufipectus
CCCCCCCGCGCAACCTCCTCGGCCCGCAGCGGGCCGCGCCGAGGGGGCGCCGGGCGCTCAAGGGGCTGCGCGGGGAAGGGGCGTTGGGGTGGGTGCTTCGCTCCTCAGACGCTGTGTTTTGTTCTTGTTGCATTAACCGTGTGCCTGGGGTAGAAATCAAGCGGATGTTGTTCTGCAGGTTGGCTCCAGGTTAAGTGTATTCCCGTCTCCTTCCACCTGCTGGAAGCAGAGGTTAATGAGAAAGGCGCGTTTCGGGGGCAGTGGGTTTCTCTTTGTGTGAGGCGGGGCATTGGCGGGGCTTGCTGAAGGGAACGAAGGCGGCTGCCGGAGGCATCAGGTCGGGACATGCACGCCAGCTCCCCTCGGGTTGCCCTCACCTCGTCTGAGGGGTTGGCCGGAAGAATTCAGGGCAGAAACCTGTAGGAAACTGGGGATTTTCCCCTTGAGAAATCATGATAGCTTACTTTCTAAAAACAGTTTTCCAGGGAGAGCATTTTAGCCATCAGAGGTTTCTGGTGTGTGGTGTTTACTGAGAGAGCTGCGTTGCTAATTCTGTCCCCGTGATTGGACATTAATTTGTATTTCAGAAGCTGAGGCAGCGCGGGCACTGCACAGAACGTCACCTGACAGTGCTGTGTGACTCGGAGCAGAGCAGCCACCGTTTATAGTGCCACATGGTTCTAGATAGAGGTCATAATTCAGTTGTGGTTCAGTTGCTAAACTTCCTGCTGCAATTACAATAAAATTCCCTTAGTTTAGAAAGAACAGGGAAGTATTCTTTCTTAGTCAGAAGCTGCAGCATTAATTGGTGGGAATCCCTTGATTTAGGCATAGTTCCTTCTAAAACTTTAATTTGAAGTGTAAGCATAAATGCAGCACAGTTTTATGGGGAAAATATGCCTGTTTGTGTTTCAAACAGTTTAGCTGTTACTCTCTAACACTTTTTGTTTGGTGGGGGTAGCAGGAAGGTTGACCTGGCTCCCTCACAACTTGCCAATTAGCTCTAAATAAAAAATGAGTGTAAATCTTGGAGATGCCTTCCCTCATATATATCTCCACATGTGTAGTTAGCTGGCTTGACTCTGCGGGGAGGTCAGAATTTCCTAAGCTTCTCCTGTACCAGATCTGACCAAGTTAATGTTGATAGTTCAGAACAGTAAGTTTTTTCAGGAAGAGTTGTACTAAACGTTAAATGGTTGGTTTGAACTTCAGCAGAGACACCCTGATGTTCAGTTCAGGTGAGATGAGTTGAGCCTGCTGTGTTTCACAGTTGCTTAAAGAGCAATTCACACTGCAGAGGTGGGCCATGTTAACAGCAGCTCTGTTGTAACTGAGCCTCAGTAAATATATGTTTCATGAATAACATGAATCAGTGTCCCCTCTGTAATATTTTAGTTGGGAGTAACCTGACACAAGCAGTTGGTTGAATGCCTCGTTTCTAGAGTCTCTAACTTTCCAGTGAGCCTTGGGACAGCTTAATGAAAGTATTGTTACTTTTTTAAAGTGAAAAAAGTTTGGCATGCCAAAGCACAGGGCAAGTGTGGCTCCCCTGTTTCAGTGCTTATGTGTACTGAAAGTCTGAAATGTGTTCTGCCTTTTTTAAGATGCCTCTGGAAGTGACATGCTGTAAACGTGAATAGTTTGGTAATTTTTAGGTTTAAAAACACTTTGGCTCTTTATAAACTCCCTCTGCATCTTTATTTACATTTCTTTGGGTAGAGAAGAGGGACAGTGGGCTCTGCATGTGTGTTTAGTGCTCCCCTTGTTACTTACATTGTTCTGCAAAGCCATCCCAGCGTTGGAGAGATGCTGAATTTGCCTGGGTGTGACTGTTACTCTTGCTGATTTACTCCATTAGGATAATTTGCTGCCAGCAAAAGCCTTTCCTCCAGGAGCAGGGGCAGGCACATTGTCCCTTCTTTAGCTTTGTTTTTAACCTGTGGTTCAGTAGTTTCATTTCAGTTGACATAAGGTTGGAAATCTTTTTCAGTGGCTACAAATGCAATAAAAATTAGTGCCTGGGAAGAAGTGCTTTGACCTTGTGTCCTGACTGAAGGGTACTTTGCTGCATGTTCTCTATTTTTGGTGGTAAAATATGCAGTGGTGAAAGATTAAAGACTTGTAACTGCGGGAAAAGCTTTGCTGAGAAGGTCTTCCTCTATAGACCACAGCTCATTCTGTGCAGGAGAGAGTTTGATGATGGAGAAAATACTAATTGTGTGTGATTCTACAAGACATCAGAAATCCACAGAGGGAAAGATGACATGTCTTTGAAGTTCTTATGTCTCAAAACATGCATGCTGAGTTTTTCAGGAACACTTTGGCATAGTAATCCTGAAAGCTTTAATTCCTGTCCTGCTCAAGACTTGTCTTTGGAAGCTGCCAAAGTACAGGAGCATGTCTTCATATGGTTTCTTGTCTGTAAAGGAAATATGTGGCAATAGCTTTCCCGTTACAGCTGAGCTATCACAGGAGAAGTTACTGCCTTGTGCTTAATATTAACTGTTTCTCATCCTTTTCTCAGAGCCTGTGAAAGAGGAGATGCTTATGAAAAATATTTCATCTGCAAGTGAGAATGAAACGCTGAGTGGATCCCCAAATTTGACAGACAGCTTGCAGAGTCTAACCTCAACAAAAAAGGCATTCCCAACAACAGCTAAAACCAATTCAGTGACTTCAGGAAAGCCACCTACAGCAAAAGGTGACTCTCCCTCTTCTGTTCTCCCTGTTAGTCCAGTATCTCCAGTTGATACTTCTGAAGACACTAACATTGAGGAAGAGGATCTTCTAACAGATTTGAAAGATACACTAAATAGTTCACCACCCATCATAAAAGAAACTATGGAGTCAGATGGAGATGATTATGTTCCTTATGAAATGACACCGAATTCCAGGTTCAACCCAGACCTTCTAGAGATACCTGAAGAAGATGACTCTGATGCCATCAGTAACTACAATGAGGAGATCAAGACCCTGGATGAGAAGATAAAAGGGGTTTCTGTCTCAGGGTTGGAAGAAGAAGAAGACAGCCATTTCTTTTTTCACCTGGTTGTAGTTGCCTTCTTAGTAGCTGTTGTTTATGTCACCTATCACAATAAGAGGAAGGTAGGTGTGCTCTGAAAGGTTGAGAGAAACAGCTGAAGTATTTAAAATGATGTTGCATTGCCTTGCACACTTTTTTAGTGAGAGAAACTGAGCTTTTTTTGAGAATTAAATACTTGACTACTTAGTCTTGTGGTGATACTAATTTGTATATCCTTAATGTTATTTTTATCTGCACAATGAAAATGAACTCAAACATTTTTTATTAGAAAATGGGTTTATTTTTAACATCGGTAATCAGTCAGTTCAGTAATGGACACTGGCAGGGCACAACATGAGTGCTATAAAGGAGATCTGAGCCAAGTGAAGCGAAGGTGAACAATTAACTAATTTTGTTCCTGCACAGGGTTATGAACAGCAAATCAAGGAAGGTTTAACCCCAAATGTTGTGGGAATGTTCTTGTTATGACTGTGATAATCCTTCTAATAATTGTTCACTTTCAGGTCGTCTTTATATCATAGATATTCTGAAGGCTTAGCTACAAACTATTAGAAAATGTCTATCACTGCTTCCAGTTTTAGTTAGAGAACCTCAAGAGTTACACCATTGCTGCTTCTGCTGCCTTTGTTTCAGCACCAGTAACACAGTTATTTTCCACAAGGGTGAAATGCCAGAATAGTAAGATGGATAGAGTAACAAGTGTCACCACCTAGGGACAGTTCAGCAGCCGGTACATGCAGTGCTTCTGGAGCTACACATGTACCTGTACTAAGAGATCTCTGGGTTGGAATGCAAACTGCAGCTGAGGTTGGCAAGGCCAGCGTGGAAACATGGGCTGTTTCCATGACAACCCCGTGGGGGAGGACTGTGCTGCCAGTAGGACAGTGGAGCTGTGTGTCAGGGCCAGAGTGTGTGTGCCCAGCACATGTGAGCTGTGTGGTTTCTTCTGCAGATCTTCCTGCTGGTGCAGAGCCGGCGGTGGCGGGACGGGCTGTGCTCGCGCACGGTGGAGTATCACCGCCTGGACCAGAACGTCAACGAGGCCATGCCTTCCTTGAAGATAACCAACGACTATGTCTTCTGATGCACTCTGCTTGCTCTGCTCACCACCCCCTCTCTGCCTGCCTGCCCACCCATGTAATGGTATTCAGGTATCGAAACAAGCTGCTGCTCCAGAAATGAGATGTACTCTGTGACCTGGATGTTTTGGATCTCCTGGAAGATCAAGGGCATGATACATCTGTTTGCTACTTTGGTCGGGTTTTGTATCAACTCTGAAGATAGAGAGTTTAATAAATTAGTGCTCTTTCTGTTCATTAAGCATCATCCCTTCTGTCTGGAGCAGTCTCAGTAGTTGTATTACAAAAAAATAAGCATAAAATATTTTAGGTGTAATAAATTAATGACTTTGGCATCACTAAATCAAATTAATGATCTCTCTGCTAATCACTTACATGGCTCATGAATCCCACTATATTGCAAACTTAAAATACAATTTTTTTCTGTGCTTAAATCCTGATGCTGCAAATCTTTCACCTCGTGTTTTTCTGATTCTGTTTTCTTGTTGCATAATTTGATCCTGTTTTAGGCAGAATAGCTAGAATGGCAATTTAATAATTTCTGTATGTCTCCATGCAGTAAATAATTTAAAAATAATTATGTATAACCCGTTTTATTCAGAAGGTTTATACCATATATTTCCTTAAAATGTTCAAGGTGTTTGTGAAGATATGCAGCTTCCTGACTGTCCTTTTTTTTTTCATGACTATTTCATTGTCTTTGTAATTAATGAGTGGAAAATAAGCCTTGCTGAATAATGTTACTGAAATGTAGTTGAGGCTCTCAATACGTCAAAGCTTTCTGGTGAATTTTAAGACAGTTGGGAAATGGTTATGTGCTTATATTATAAATGGGAGAGTCCTGAAACTGTAAGTATAATTTATTTGGTTGTTTTTCTGACCCAGGTAACAGACAGGTGAAAGTAAAGGTGTGGGGGCTGCCAGTCTATGGACAGTGCACTCTCATTTTTGACAAACATTTATGCATTAGTGTAAATCAAGTTACTGGTACAGTAGGGGGTTTTTTGCCCTTTTTTTTTTATTTTTACTTTGTCTTTTGTACTTCCATTATTTATGTTTTCATGGGTTGTAAAATATAAAATTCTAGTTTTCTGTACATTCTGTTTCTGATTTAGTGTTCAAGCTGATAAATATGTAAATAAGGGTGATTTAGACCCCCATAATTAATGGCTTGGTATTCAAGTAGTTATGTAACATTTGGGGAAAAAAATCAGCTTCACAGCTGTTTGTATGAGGAGTCTGAAGGCATGATACTGTCCTACAAATGAAGTGCTAAAAGTTCGAAATCTACTGTTAAATGCATTCTTTTCATGGCCCTGGGAAGTAAAGCACAAACAAAATATCCCAAAACTCTTTTCTCGAAGGAATTTTTATTGTATTGGGACTTGTATCATTTAATATTTTGAATAAGGTTTTTAAAATAAATGACAATAATGAGATTGTGTTTTTTTTATCTTAAGTATTTCATTCCTTTTATACAGTACCTTATGATAAAGAACTCACTTATGCCTGGAATTGGAAACCAGTTCAAAACCATCTTTTCTGTTTCCCATTCTTGGGTGTATGTAGGTTTGTTTTATACTTCTGTTAAATGGTGTTTCGGTAGATAGCAAAGTTTAAATTAAATCTTTTAAGCTGTAGAGTTAATAAGTTCTTTAACGTGCAATTTTTTAACCTAAGTTGTATAATTAATAATTCTTGTGGAAGGTATTTGAAATTTTTACCTGAATGTACCTGCATTGAAGTAATGCTGCTGTGGTCAAGATGCAAAGGGAAGGGTGAACTTTGCAAAGCTTCCTTAGGACGTTGAAGGACTGAAATTTTGAGGCTGATGTTTTTGCACCCAAGTGGTTCAGGAACTTCTTCAAAAACATTGACCAAGTGTAGTGATTTTGGCAGTAGCACATATGGCAGATGCTTGTGTTCCCTTCAGCCTGGTGCCACAGGCCTTGCACTGAAGCTGGGATGAGCTGAAGAGTCTGATGGTGCAGAGTGCAGTGCCACCCACGTGACAAGTGTCATTTCAAGGGCCATTATCTCTTCAACCCAGCCATTGAATTAGGGCCATGGAGACAGATGCTGCATTTTCAGCCTCTGACCTGACTGGAATAGCTACAATACTGTTTAAAAATATCAAAAATGAACATCAATCTAAATTAGTGGAAATAAGACATATTCTCTTGGTTTCTGGAGTTCATAGCTGTGTTCCCTTATTCTACACTGTCTGTCTTCCAGAGGTCCAGAAACACAGTCCAGCTGTTGGAATTAAATCAATCCACACATGTTCTTTCAGGCTTTCTGAACAAATAGCAATGTCCTCTCTAAGACTATGTGTTAGCATGTTGGAATCCTCTTGCATTTCCTTGCCTCCTTCCCTCAAAGTGTTTGGCCTTGTGAAAAGACTGTAGGGAGAGGAATTTATTAGCTTTGCAGCTTTTGAGTTGTTCCTTCCAGCAAAGCCACTAACTCCAGGGGGAGGAATGCACACAGCTGATGGCAAGGGTGCTCTCTGGGAGCCTTTCAGGGAAAGCTGTCAGAGTCTGACATCAGTTCAGGTACTAAATCAGGTTGTTCTGCACTCGCCACGTTTTCAAATGCTCTCAGGTTTAGCTGTGCCAGGACAATACCTGGCCCACAGAGGGAGTGTTCATTAGTTCACCTAATGGTATTTAGGCCTAATGACCTGCAGCTCTCTTGGGCTGGACTGGAGGTGTTAATCAGCCCTCTGCTGCGCTGACCATGTAACCCTGTTCTCTGACAATGCATGAGGTTACATCAGGGGAGAAAATCATCCTGGCAACCTTTTCCCCCTGGTAGTCATATCAGTACTGAAAGCTTTTGATTGGGTAAATTGGGTAACATTTCAGGTCATGAATTGGTGGTTTGCACATATTTCTTCTCTAGCAGAGCTTTGCCTCACTCCAAGTATTTCAAGCACTTCAGATGAGTTATTCTCTGCTTTCTCTACTATTGTGCACATCCATCTCACACAAGTAAGAAAAACTTGTTTTAATACACAAATATTTTTTAAACAAGACTCTTTACCAGTGATACTAAGGGCAGCTTATTAGAATGTTTTAAAATTCACCAGGAATTAATATAAATTTGAAATCCTTGAAGTTCTTTAACCTGGGTTTTGTTTGGGTGATGTCCAAATGGGATCTCTTCTAAGATACTAATTTATTGTAGGTATTTGGGGTGAGTCTTGGTGCCAGTGCCAGTGTAGCAGAGGGGCTGCAGGGCACACCACCAGGTATTTGTGCCCTAAACCAGACACTTCCACCCAGTCCCTGCAGTGTGGCAATGCAGAAGTGCCCCTTCTCATACAGCGAGGTGTTCCCAGAACCAAAGGTGTGCAGCAGGGAGCTCTGAGCTCCACCCTGGCTCTGGACTCTGCTCAATGGCTTCTCCAGTGACTTGGGTGTTGCTCTGCCACGGAAAAGGGACTTTGCCCCAGTGAGGTGAGACATTTGACACGCACACAATGACTCAGGATGTTTTTCTCAAGGATAGTTTTCCTCCTCAATAGCCCTTGGACTGTTGCCTGAGTAGGGGGAGTGTGGCTGAATTGGCCTGAGCAGTCAATAGCTGTTCCCTGACAGCACCAATAAAGAGGGAAGGGTTTTTCCTGATCCGGTTTTACAAGAGCTCCAGCAGCACCAGGAGAGTGTGGCATATGTCATCTACTGTGCAATAAAAGAGCCATTTGCTGATGAGGTAATCAGGGTTGAACTACTGGGGTTTCATTTCTTTAATTGAATTTGCTTGTGGAAAATTAAGAGCAGGCAATCAAAAATTCATAAAGTGCTGAGATCAAACAGAGGAAAAAGCAAGCAGATTTATGTCAGATCTTACCAACAAGAAATGTCTTGATGAATTTCTTTAGTGAAGAAAGGAAACCTTCTCACATTAAGGTGAATTATGGCTTCCATCAATATGCTGATAAAAGGAATAAAATATTCCTGAAGAGCTTTCTGATTAAACTTCTCAAGATGAAAGTTGAAGCTCCATTTATGTAGGTTCTTGTTAGTGGTTGGGTTTTATGAAATGAGGAAAGAAATAATAGGATGGTTTAAACAAATGATACATTTCACTTTTACTATCCAGGAAATCAGGTGTTTTAAAATATTTATGGTTTAATTTTCATTTAGCACCAGTGCATATTATTCAGCTCTAAGTCAACTGTCCTTGGCTGCTGCTCAGTTGTGTACAGGGTGAATAAGAAGGGTTTATCTGAGAGGGAGCTTTGAGTTAGGGAAAATTAATTTGCAAGGTAGAGATGAAAAATTGGGTGTCTTAAATAAATTTCAATGCTGCAAAAAGAATGGGGAAAGAGAATTCTGTGGCTCTAACACAGACTACTATTAACAAAAACATTGGTCAGGGATTTTTCAAGTCATGGCCAGTTTAGGAAGCCTGTGATGAGCCACAGTAGGGGAGATTTTAGTTGCTTTTATTGTTGGCGGAAAGCTGGCTGGCAGCTGGTTCTTGCTTGGGTCTCAATCTGCCTAAATTTGGAGGCAGGAGGGATTTTTTGATGGGGCAGCTGTTCTTGCTCTGGAAGGGGAGGAGCAGGTTGTCCCAGCACAGCTCTTCATCTGAGGTGGCAGGTTCTGTGATAGCACCAGGGACTGGCTTAGTGAGAGCCCCACACTCCCTGAGGAGACTCCTGCCCCCGTCACCTCCCTGCTCACAAAGGTAAGGGGGTTCCTCACCCAGTAAACTAATTCCTCTTTCTTTTTTAATCTTGTTCCTGGGCTGATTTTCAGTCATTTCAGGGTGCTGAGCTGGTTCACTGTGCAGCCAGACCAGTGCCAGGGCTGGCTCAAGGCAAGCAGTGGCAATGTCCAGGGCAGAGGTGGGGCTGATCCCTCTTCAGTGGCAGCAAACTGAGTTTGGTTTCTCATGATATTGTGGAAGGTCCGCTGCCCATGGCAGGGCCATTGGAACAAGATGATCTTTAAAGGCCCCTTCCAACCCAACCCATACTGGGATTCTGTGTCTCTAAAGTTATAAAGCCAAGCCCAAAACAATGTTTTACACCGCGGAGTCCAGGTGAGTAATGTTTACTGTAGTCTCAGTGTAATGGTTTTTGTTGCTGAGAGGCCAAACCAGACTGAGAGTTCGGGGTCTCTTTTGCTTTGGGTTGTTTTGTGGGAACTTTCTTGTAGGGAGATCCCTGAGAGGACTCCCTGGGGAGGCTGAGGGGTGGTGCTGCTGTGTGGTGGTCCCCAACACCACTGCTGGGCCAGGCAGCTTCCCTCTCCTGCCCCAAATCCAAAGCACAGCTGCATTTTATGCTCCTGCAAGGCTGAGTGGCTTTATGGGAGTGCTAAATCCTCATGTAAGGCTGATAGAGCAGTAATCTTCAAGGCCATATATCCCAGGCACCACAAAGCAGCAGAGCTAACAGCATTCTTACACCTTTTACCACTGAGTGTCCTTTAAAGAGGAGTCCCTGTACTGTTTTTTGTTGAACTTTTCTGACACAGAGCATATGAATGCCCTCAGTGTAATAAAGAATGGTTAACATGAGAACTTCTTGGCTCCACTGTTTCCAATATATCTAATTAGAAAGGGAAGAATGGCTCCTCTTCTGTAATTGGCCCTTAAATCACTATCAAAATCATTTAGCAGCCTCCTAAAAGTTATTTTTAATTACAAGGTCTATTGGCTTGTTATTAACACTGAAAATCACTAATCTTGGCAATTTCCTATCTTTATTAAAAATAAAATACAAAGGTCATTTTATCCTTACTGAGGTGCACTCTGAGGTTTTATTAAAGATGAACTGAAAGGGAGTTTAATCCCTTTCTACTATTCTGTAAACAGGGTTGAAATGTTGCTGTTTAAGGCGGTGGTGGAGCTGAGAGCTGAAGTTGAGGTTCACAGGTGTACCAGGCTGCTGGAATTGTATGACATGCTCCCAGTTACATGACCTGGGAGGCCCTTGTGTGTGCTGCTCCCTGAGCTGGCCCTCATTACCCACTGCTCCTGCAAGGCAGTGGATTATGCTGGATGTTTTTGTTGGCACCCTCTGCCCTTCACTTCATAGTGTGGGGTGTGGTGACTCTGGAAGTTCACTTTGGTCCTCAGGGAAACGTTTCTGCTCTCCACTAAGTGTTCCCCCTCTGCAGGTGGGGGTCAGGGAATGAAACATTCTCAAGTACCCACATGGCACAGTTTTTGCAATGACTCTCTCTAGGATGTATCTTTTAACTCATGCTTTTTTGTAACAGTTAAATTTCCACATTGAATTGTAACAGTGTGACTGCTGTTGAGCTGCAGTCACTGCGGCAAGGAACAGCTCATTATCCCTTGTGAAGGTGCAAAGTGTTTTCAGCATCTTAAAGTTGTCCTTTTGGTATTAGCTGACAAATTCTACCAGTTAATCTGAAGTAGGTTTTAATTTCTAACGCATGCTGACTGTAAATCCCAACAGCTGGAACGCCAGATGTTCAGAAAAGGAGAATTATATTCCACATTGTTTTGGGAGGGAAGAAAGGTGGGAGTGAAGGGCATAATGGCATCATGCAGAAATGAAGCCACAGTCTTCCAGGCAGCAGTGCCATGTGTTCAGTATCATTTCTGGGAAAGATGTTCTGCATTTGAATAGCTGATCTCTGGAGAAGGAGAACTGTCCTTGATCCTGTCTGAGTGCAGAGGCTTTGGGTTGGGTTGTGCCACAAATGGACAGAAGGGCTCTGTGACACACGGTGTCTTGGCAGTTTGGGGGCAGTTTGGGGGGGCAACCTTTTGTGCAATTTGTTATAATTGTAGTTCAGTGGAAGGTTTGCAGCTTGTGCAGGGTGTCTGGGGTGCTCACGGGGGGCACTGCTGTGGCTCTGGGGGAGGTGGTGGCACCGTAGGTCCTTTGCTGTAGCTGTGTGGGTTGGGAGGAGTTGGTCGGATGGTGGTGAGCTTTGACCAGGTTCAGCAGCAGGAAGGACCATTGGCTGTGCAGGGGTGTCTGGTGGGAGCTCCTCTCCTACCTGGAACAGAATGAAGCTTGTCCTCATGGAGAGTAGGAAGATGTAAACATTTGAGAGCCCAAATGTCACCCTGGCTCTGAGTAAGTGGTGGAAAGCCCTGGAGCAGCTGTGGATTGCACCCTGCATGCTCCAGATGTTCATGGCTGAAGCCTGTGGGGTGGCTTCTTCTGCACCATGTCCCAGCTGGAAGTACAGTCCTTTTGGATATAACATTAGAGGAGTCCAGACTTGCCCCTTTTGTCACCTCCATGCCTAATTTATCACTCTGGAGGCCAAGGGGTTGCCTGGTTCTTCCTCTCTCCCCTTCCTTAGCCCATGTGTGGGTGTGGGGAGGTCACTGACTCGGGAGGTTTCCTGCCCACCCAAGTCAGAGGTCCAAGCCCTGTGTGTGGAGACAAAGGTGGGAAGTTGGAGCTCCCCTTCAGCGGCCTGGGGGTGCCTGTGTGGACAACTGAGTCTCCTCGGCACCCTGGACCTGCCTGGGGCTGGTTTCCTTCCAGAGCTGGTTTTCTGGAGAGAGCTGGGACAGAGCACGGGGCAGTCTCTGTATCTCCCCACCCCAGCAGAGCCCTGTGCTCGCCCCTTCTCCTTCCAGGGTGACCATCCCGGGTGTCCCAGCACAAACAAGGTGCCCTCTGCTGCTGCTGGGCAGCCCAAGCAGGTTGTGTCAGCCCTGGCAGCACCCCGAGTGCTGCCTGGGCTTGGGCAGGCAGATAAAGCAGCAAATAAAGGTTGCATTACAACAAAACTCGGTGGTGAGGCAGAGGAGGGTGTTTTAACTGGCAAGCAAACTTGCCTTGCTGGTGCTGTGAAACCATCGCTGCTGAGACAACTTTTCATTAAGTAATACCCAGCAGAAAGTACTGATGAGGAGTTTAGGTGTCCCAAGAATGCGTTTTTCCCCGGATTTCCCGGTGCTGGCCGGCACTTGGAGCAGCCGGCAGGGGGGAGTGTGGCTGCGCCGTGGGGAGCTCTGCCAGCCAGCGCAGGACAAGAGGAGTGCAAAAATGAGCCTTAGGAGGGACCCCTCTGGGCAAAACTGGCACGGTGAGAGAGGCACAATGAGCCTGTAAAGCAACCGAGATGTTAAGGGGTGCTGAAATACTTTAAAAAAGAAATTATTTTATTAAAAAACCCTTGAGAGATGGAGTTTTTGTACCTTGGAGTAATGATCTCATTAAGACCTCGATGATCTTAAGGGTCGTTTCCAACCTAAATAATTCTATCTCCTTCTTACACTGCATCCTCAGGCCTTTATTTTTCATTTTTCTCCTGAAAAGTGTGTGTCCGTGTCCCTAACATCATGAGCTCTTATGTATTAATCCATCTGAGCTGTAATAACAAGTTTATAAGAATAAAAATTGTCTTGACTTTTGACGTGCTCAGCAAAATAACCTCTAGCTTTGAAATCGTGGAGATCTTTAACCCTGAGGAAAATAAATCTATTTCCTCAACCTAACATGTATTTCTATTATTTTGCAAGAGGAAAACAGAGACACCAATCTCCCTAAATGTTACTGCACTGGAACAGAAATTAGTACAAAGAAAAAACCGTTGCTATTTATGGGATTATAATATGATGAATTTTACCAGCCAGTGTCGAACCTTTTCCAGAGCAATATACAAATGATTGCTATGTGCTTGAGTAAATACAGATTTAGAAATACATCACCAAAACACCAACTAATAGATTAATTATGTGTGTGCTGCTAATACCCATTTCTTTGTTGAACCTGGTGCCTGAAAAGTGGTTATTTTCTATCTGTAAATAGTTCGCCTGCCTAATTACTTGCTTAGCCATTTCTGCTTCCAGTTACACACGTGTACAGTTGTCACATGGGAGCTGCTAATGCTTGTGGAGCTGCCATGTAGGGCAAGGATGTCTTGGAGACTCAGATGGGAGAAACTTCAGCTTTTGGGAGAGATGTAAAAATGGCCTGGCTCTAAAAGAGCTGCTTTATGTGGGGTGACCTTTCCCTTTCCCTTTCCCTTTCCCTTTCCCTTTCCCTTTCCCTTTCCCTTTCCCCTTCCCCTTCCCCTTTCCCTTTCCCCTTCCCTTTCCCTTTCCCCTTTTTCCTCTTTCCCCCCAAAGGACAAGCAGTGCCCAGTGCTTTAAAAGCCTCCAAGCAGCAGCTCTGGGAATTGTGCGTCCCCCGCAGTATCCATGTGTCATCCTTTAAGGCTTGACATGCCCAGTGTGGGTCCTCCCGTGGCTGTTGAGCCACCAAAGGTCAAGAGAAGCCTTCTGAGGGCTGGAGAAGATGCACAGCTGGTTTATTCAGTGCACAACAGCTGAGGGCAGGACAGGGTTCCCACCCCCTGTCCTCAGAAACCCCAGTCCCAGAGAGATTCAAGTCAATCCTGTACTGGTAATTCATTTTCATGTTTACAGCAGCAATTAACTTCTCTTAAAATCGATTGTAGCTCCCAACAGGGAGTACTCAGGGCAGAGCTCTGCTGCTGTTCAGAGGACTCTGATGTCCCTCCAAAGCCTGGCAGCCCTTCATGCTATTCCTCCCTATGCTCCATGCAAAAAATAAACTTGAATATAAAAGTTAAAACTGTCACTAAACCGGTGCAGTCATTAACATGCCTCTTTTCCCAAGATCAAGGTGATTGATTTCCTAACAGATGTTAATCAGAATTGCTGAAAGAAAAGGAGAACTGCCCTCATGGCACCCACCATGCCTTCTGGTTGACATCCTGCTCTATATCTCTGGAGTGTGCCAGTCCTAGAACACAAAGCAGGAGCCAGAGGAGGAAATATCATTAGTAGGGATGGTTTCTTATGAAAAGTAAGGTGGTGAGACTTTGGGATCATTTGGACTTGACACAGTGTTTAAGGAGTGATGGTTCAGCAGCACCAGTGAAATATTCAATGGTGATTCATGATTATTCTAGTCCTCATATTAAATATCTGGATTTGCTCTGCATAAGCTGAATACCCTTAGAAGTTCTGGACTGAAGATAATGAAAGTAATTCATTTATATTATTCATTTAATTAAAGTGCTGCAACTCCTTTAGGCTTCCCTGGTTTCCATCCAGTGATGGATGAAGGAGGGATGTGGTACCTCTTCATCTCAGTAGAGTTGGTGATGGTTTTTGCAGTCCTTCAAGGAGCAGGGAGTTGGACTTGGTCATCCTTATGGGTCTCTTCCAGCTTGAGATTTTTGTGATTGTAAGACCTTGTAAAGCTTCTCAGGTCCTGCTGTGAAGAGAGTTAATGAGGGCCCTGCAGAGCTGCCCCTGCCCCAGCTCTGGTGCTCACAGCTCACCCCACACAGGCTGTGCTCCAAGGTCGGCACAGGAGTGTCAGTGACTGTGGCAGGAAGGGTTTGGTGCCACAAACACAGCAGGATTGCACAAGTCTGTGTATTTCTGTCCAGTCCTTGGTGCATTGAGGGTTGTTTAATTCCCTCCCTACTCTGAATTGCAAACAGATGCTTGGGGAATTGAGGGCTGAGGCTTTGGAGCTGATGGTGCAGGCTCTGGTGCTGTTACTCAGGCTGGGTTACATTCATAAGCAATCCCACCAATAAACCAAACAATATTTAAGGTGGGGGGGGGGAAAGCCTGAACTGAACTGAGCACTGTGAGCAGCTCTGAAAAGGAAACCTGTTCCTGCTGAACCACCCCCAACAGCTTGTGCTGAAGTTGCAGGAAGGACCAAGTGGGCTCTTAACAGGCTTTGCTTCATTTTGCCAGATGGTCTCGTGCTTGTTTGGGTTCACAGAGCTCTTTCCTCCTCAGTCTGAGTTGCTTCTGGGATTAATGTCAGCACTTTGTGCAGGAGGCTCCACTGAGTGTGAGGAGCAGAGGGGGCACGTTCTGTCTGAGTGAGGAAAGCAAAGCACATGCAGAAATCAGGGAGAGCTTTGGCTGCTGGCCCTGGGTTGAGAGCAGGGGAATGTGGTTTCCTCCCCTCTCTCACCTGACACCTTGAGGACCCTGTTGAGGGTACAGACAGGAGCTGCAGACTATGAAAGGAGGAAAAGGCATCACTTTTCTAAAAAGAAACAATTCTTTCTCTTCTATTCATGGCACTTGCTGCAAATCATGGCTCAAAATGCCCTGTTGACTGAGGGAAGGGGTTCGCTGCATTCCCCTTCAGATCAGGGAAGCCTCCTTGGGCAGGTGGAACCACACCAGAGTTCAGGGCAGGAGATGGGCAGGTCCTTCTTGCCTAAACACTCGATAAAGCTTTGGGTCTGAGGCTCCTTCTGGTTCTCCCCAGCCCCAGCAAGGCACAGCTCGACCAGCCTGGTCCTGCTGAGCCTCAGTGGGCTGTGAGGAACCCAGCAGCAATGACAGCATCCAAAACAAGCAGATTTTCTATTTTGGGACAAATTATCTTGAAATATTTGCTGTAGACATTCTGATGGAACCAGCATGTTCATGTCAAAATGTCTGACTGACATGTTGGTTTTCAAATAGCCCTTTGCTCTGGAGGTACTTGAAAGCTTTTCCAAACATATTCTCCCATCTCTGGGGACTTGATCTTCTTGTTCCATTTCTGGTCTGATAAAGACTGTCTTTTTGCTTCTGGGTGAAAAGATTTGAATATCAGAATTTCTCTTCTGTTTGCTGAGTGAGGCATTTACAGATATTTATACAAGCATTTGCCATTTGTAGTGGAAATGCTGTTTGGATAGAGGTCTTCACTACAGAAATGATCTACATAATGTACCTCCCATTACCATCAAACCTCTTAAAACAAAAAAAAAAAAAAGAAAAAGCCAAACCCTCAAATATTTCCCTCTATTGAGAACACATAAAAACCTGTTGCTTCTAGCTGGGCCTCCTCCTCTTCTGCAGTGCTGCAGTCCAGGGCATCCTTCAGATTCCCTGTGCTCAGTGCAAATGCCACAAAACTCAGAATTTCAGGAGCATGTGGCATCTGAAAGTTGCAAAATTATGCAGCTGAATCCCTTCCCCTCCACTTAGAGCTTCCATTACTATTTCACCGCATTTTAGGGCTTACATTTGAAACTTTGCCCTTTTTTTTAAAGTCAGATTAGCACCTTATAAATAAAGATATGAGAATTAAGACAACTCTGCAGAAGGATGGGTTTTGTGGTGATAAATTACGCAGCAGCCCTGCCAGTGGTGTGTGCTCCTCCCCAGCATGATGGGACTCGTGTCCTGTTTGATGCCAAACTGCACGAGGAGCCTTTGGTTGCCTGTGCAGCTGATCCACCTGCTGGGGAGGCAGCAACATCTGCCCCCTGATGTGCCACAGCCTGCCATGGGCCTGGCTGGGCGGGGCCACAGCTGGATCCTGGGCTGGGCCACAGCTGGATCCTGAGTGGTGCCACAGCTGGATCCTGGCTGATCTGGGGGCTGGGCCACAGCTGGATCCTGGGCTGGGCTGGGGGGGCTGAGCCACAGCTGGANAGTGGTGCCACAGCTGGATCCTGGCTGATCTGGGGGCTGGGCCACAGCTGGATCCTGGGTTGCACCACAGCTGGATCCTGTGCTGGGATGATCCACAGCTGGATCCTGGGCTGGGAGCTGGGCCACAGCTGGATCCTGGGTTGCACCACAGCTGGATCCTGTGCTGGGAGCTGGGCCACAGCTGGATCCTGGGTTGGGCTGGAGGCTGCACCACATCTGGATCCTGGCTGGGCTGGGGGGCTGCACCACATCTGGATCCTGGCTGGGCTGGGGGGCTGCAGCACAGCTGGATCCTGGCTGGGCTGGGGGGCTGCAGCACAGCTGGATCCTGGCTGAGCTGGGGGGCTGCAGCACAGCTGGATCCTGGGTTGGGCTGAGGGGCTGCAGCACAGCTGGATCCTGGCTGGGCTGCTGCTGCCCGCAGGGGCTCTCTGTGCCTCCTGCCCCCAGCCGGGCTCGGCGCTGCTCTCAGGTGCCTCCATGGACACACGGTGACACAGCCACAGAAGGGCAGGATGGCCACAGTCTGGCTGTGACCTCCAGAGTGTCACCACCTGCATCCTGTGACTGAGAGATGGAAATACTTTCCCGAGGCTCAATTGCCAAGTGAACAGTTTGAGTTTTGCAAATCTTGTAAAGCTTTTTTTTCCCCCTGTGAGTGTAGCTTTTGCCCTTTTTTTGTTTCATTTTTGTTCTGTTTTGGTGGCCTTCCCCCGTGCCTCCCCCCCACCTCTTGCTCTCTCCTCTTTCCAGGCAGCCCAAGGATTGGCAGAGTTCTGGCTGACCTGGAGGCTCTAGAGCAGATGAGATGTTTTGCAATGAAATTGTGCACAACACCTGACTTATTCTGTATTTTATATATATAGAGAGAGGCTGTTAAATTAGGAATGTGTTTTCCAGTCCACCCAGGTGTCTTCTCGAGCTGTAATGCTCTCTGAATCTGAGGTAGGAAGCTGGTAGGAGCTATGAATACATTTATGACTGAACAGTAGCTATGGGATGTGTAGAATGTGCATGCAATAAAAGCATGGACACCTTCCAAGTGCTGTTGGCAAAATGCTTGATTTGGTTGAGATTTCTCATGCCGAGCCATCTCTGCTGGAGGTGGGCTCAGACACACGGCTTTGTTTGTGAGAGCTTCACAGAGGTGTTTGCTGTGGAGGAGCAGCAGTCCAGCAGTGGGGCTGAGCCTGGGACCAAGCGCAGCACAGCTCGTCCACTCTGGCAGCCGCCCAGGGGCCGCTTGTGCCTTGTCTTTGCAGTTCTATAACTGCCTGCAAACAATTTCATCACGGTGCTGTCTGAAGGCACAAAACCCCCACTCGGAGGCGGGAGGTACCGAACACACCACAAAAAAAGGAAGGTTGAGTTGACACAACACAGCACACCCACGTGAGGCACTTCCTGAGCATTCCAAACGCACCCAGGCTGTGCAAAATATTCAGCACTTCGCTCTCTTGCTTCCGACTGTGATCTTCGCACAGCAATTGGTATTTTGGGGTGGTTGCAGCACCTGATTTATACCCAGGCAGCTTAATCTTCAAAGGGAATTAACACTTCAGTGGCAGCATCGCTTCCAAGGAATTGCTTTTCTAGGAGATCATCCTCGCTGTAACTAATTAACACAGCATGCTTAAGTGCTTTGTGTAATTGAGGGTGGAGTTCCATCTACCTCCAGTGAGGTGGAGGGAGCCTGGTGACCCCCATGGAAAGAGGGGGAGCAGCTCCACTGCTCTGCAGCATCGCCCTGGGGGTGGCACCAGAGCTTTTGGGGATGGCAGAGCTGCCACAGGGAATCTGCCACCTGGAATTATTTCCTTTAAAACAATCTCCCACGGCTGAGTAGTCAGAATATTTAATTAGCTGAAAGCCACGATATCTGTCAATCACGTGTTGCCTCAGATTCTGGGTTTAAAGGGCAGAGTTATTCCTGAAGACTTATTATTAAAGGAAATTACTGGTGCAGTTGGCTCAGATCTCACTAAGAAACAAGATTATAGATGGGTAATGCTACCATGGAAAGCCAAACACTTTAATCATACCCCAGCATGTAGTAATAGACTTTCAAAAGCCACACTACCGGAAAATTTAATAAAACCCAGGTGCTGGAGAGATACTTGAATATTAGTGAGCACTGGAGGAACTTCTAAACGGTTGCATTTGTCCCAGGGCTTTGCAGCTGCAGCAGGGAGTCCTCATGTCTGTCCTGCATGTGTCTGACACGTATGGAAATGGAGAGAAAGGAGGAATTAAATCCTAGGGGGAAAAAAACCCAACAAAATCCAGGCTTTCAGATCTCCAGGCTTTAGGAAGCCCAGAAACACGTGTCCCACAGAGGCTACTGTGTCAGCTGCTGGTTCCAGTTCACAGCTGCAGTGTGTTTCACTGGTTTGCTGCTCTTCCCTGAAGAGCAGGATTCAAGAGTGTGCTCCTAATTAAGCTAAATCTGGGCTGGACAAGACCTGCAGTTCAATGGAAACCATGAGCACGTTGTCTTTAGAAACCTCTTCTGAACAGCCCTGGGAAGGGGCAGAGTTCACCTGGGGCCACCAGTGAGATCTTCAGATGCCTTTCTTCTGTAGGAATGACATCTCAGCACTCCTTTGCCTTTGGAAACTACAGGTTTTGTGCTCAGGGTGTGGCAGAGATTTCACAGGGTCTGTTGGGAGTAAAGCTCTGAAAAAACCTCCTGGCTACTGACACATTGCCCCCTGTTCTGTGGTTCTGGGGCTTTGGTTGTGCACCTTTCCTTGCACCTCAGAGGCTTCTCTTCAAGGGGGACAGAGAGCAAATTCCAGCATCTTCCTCCTTGGTGACGCAGTTCATGGGCCACTTAATGTCCCCAGGCAGGACTTTGGCTGGGACCTTCCCAAGACTTGGGCTCTCCCAAGGTTTTCTTACCTCTCTTGGCTTTATCAGTCAAGTTGCTTCCTAATTTTGTTTTCCCTCTTTGGAAGGGCAGCAGGAAACTGCTCTGCAGTGGTGGCTCTCCACTGAGGAGCTGCAGTGGGGATATCTGGGTAGAAAGGGGTTGGATTTATTGAATGGATCTGTATTATTATATAATGGCTGGAAAATAGATTTAATTTGCCAGGAGTGACATATACCAGGAGAGCCACTGCTACTTTTTAACCCAGACAGAAGGCAAAAAAGGATTTGCTCATGGCCAGGGATTAGGAGGTTTTGGTGCCAGTATTCAGGCATGGACAAGTCAGAGGTTTTGGCCACGCTTTGGGACAGAAGTCACCCCAGTAAGGCAGCAGCCAAGAGAAGGGGCTGGAAATCTGTGCCTTGTTTTAGTGGAAAAATGTTCAGTATCCATAGAATAAACAGAACCCCACAGTAACCCACATCTGTTCAGAACAAAAGAATTCTCAAGCTGTCAAACTTCAGATGTAGCCAGAATAAGTTGGCTTTTACTGTCCCCCAAAAGTCAAGACATCACATCATTTGGGATCTCCTCATGGGGGGAAACAATAAGAATGACTCACCTGGACATTTTATTACAGCCACTGGGAAAAAAATGTAAATTATAATTACTTAAAAAATGAAGCTGATAAAAAGCCAGGAGGTTTAAACAGTAAAGTGGTACATGGCAGTCAGATTTAAAACCAGCTGAAGGTTCTGGAGTGGCAATGGGATCAGGAAAGCCCTGGGATGTAATAGAGCTGATGTGTTATGGGTACCTTGCAGCAGTAATACTAATAATACTAATACTACTAATAATAATTCTGTTCTGCCTGTTGCCATATGCTTCCCATGATCTCATAAGGTTAATAAGAGCATAATGAAATGCTGGAAAATTTTGGTCTCAGTCATGAAACTTAAAGGGGATACTCTGGTCTTCTCCAGAATGTCACAGGACAGAGGCTCTCAGTGCTGATCATGGTTTCTTCTCATGCCACCAAGTTATGAATATTTGGAGGCACATTAGGCAGGGTTTAGTGCCTGAACTGTGATCAGTGTCAGTAATGAGACAGCACCAATCTCTCCCCTCCTGTCTGTGCATAAAGAACAAGTATTATCAAGCCCGGTGGAGAGGGGAGTTTGCTGCCAGCCAGGAGAACTTTGGGTGGCCGGGAGGGAAACCTGATGTTCAGCTCGCTCTGAGCACGTGCTGCTGCCTTACAGATGTGTGCTGGTGCCTTACAGATGTGTGCTGGTGCCTTACAGGTGTGTACAGACCACCCCACCACCTACAGCCACTCTCATCCTCTCACTTCATCCTGCTTGCAGTCATGGAGATGTTCCTGTTACTTAATGCCTTGTAAAAATAATAAGTGTATTGTGTGGCTGGTGCAGCCCAAGCTCATGGCTTGCTGGAATGACAAGGATGGTGTGTAAAACACCTGGGTGCGTTCACAGGGAAGGCTGTGTGGCTGTGGTGAGGGCTGCTGGCGTTTCTGAAGCCTCCATCTGTAGCTCTGCTCCAGGAGAGGCTTCGTTAGACACCAGGATCTGACAGAAATCCCTGCCTTGCTGGTACCTACAGTGGTTTTGTCAGATGCTTTCCACCTCTCTCTGCCACACTGCCATATCCAGCGTTGCTGTGGAAATTCCAGCTGTGCAAGGTGATGCTCTTACAGCAGTGAAAAGTTCCTAAGTTGGGAGCACGGGAGTTTCAGAGACACTTCAAACATTTCTCCTCCTGTTTTTCCCTTCCTTTACTTTCTTTCTAACTTTCTGAACTTTGCCCTTTCCCTTCCTCCTTTCCTTTCCCACTTTTCCTGTCTGTTCTCTGAGTTATTGAACTGTGGAATTATTGTTAGACAGCCCACATGTCCCTCCCAGGAAAAGGCCTCTGCCCCCTCCCCCTGTGCTTTAAAACCCAGTTTGTGGGTTAAATCAAGAGGTGCAGGAGTGGCCTCGTGTGCCTCTGTGTGAGCACAGAGCAGTTCAGCCGCTGGGCCAGCTTAGGCATTTGGTAATAGGCAAATGAAGGAGGTAAGCTTTCTCTTTGACCCCTGAAGATGAGACTAAATAATCTCTCATTAGTTAATTGGACACATATCCAGTTTTAATGATTTATTATGCCTCAGGCATGGCAGAGAAAAAGAGAATACGTGACTGGGGAATACCCAAGCCAAAAGCTGGAGCTCAGCTAGGAAAAGGGTTGTCCTTCTTGGATGCAACTTTTGAGTTTTAAATGTCTACATGATGCTGTCTCCAGGAAATCTTATTTTTTTGGCTAATTAGTTAATCCCTGTCTGGTGCTAATGGAAAGCTGTGTTTCAGCGTGGTTTGTTGCTGCACAGCTGAGGAGTGAGGCAATCGGGAGTAACATCCACGAAAGCTGAGTCTCCAAACTCACACAAAAGGTTTAACGAGCCGACTGGGATCCATCTGAGTGGGAGCCAGATGTGTGGCAAGTTGTTTGATGTTGTGAAGCCGAAAAAACTGATTTGGAGCATCTCCCTTATCACTGCCCTGTTCCTGCCCTGGCTGGGTCGTGTCTCCCGGGACAGCAGCTGTTGGAATTGGGTGCTGTGGGCACAGCTCCCTGTCCAGATGCTCCCCAGAGCTCTGGAGTGCTTCCCCGTGCTGCCAGATCTGCAGCAAGGGGAGCAGGGCTGCTGTAAGCACTGCATTGCAACAGCAAGAATTGATTTTTTTCAAGTCCTACTGAGATCTGGGCACTCAGATCGCTGGCAGCCTGGAAAAGCTCAGCAGTGAGGCAGAAGATCTTTTGTCTTGGAGCCTTGTTCTGAAGTTGTATGTTTAATAGATGTGTCTGTTATTTCAGCAGGAAGAAGGTGTGTTACCAAATAAACAGGAGCCTCAGGAATTCCTGTAACTCCAGCCTTGTACAAATCAGAGGAAACATGTGGATCATTCCTCAGGCTGGGCCCAAGAGCACAGTCTGAGGGCTGTCCCTCTGCAGCCCAGCCACCTGCCTCGGGGCAGGCTCTGGGTGGAGAAGAGCCACGTTAGGCAGTGCCTTTGGGCACCACTGGCGTGGACTGGGCTTTGGATCCAGCTCCATCCAACCTGAGTTTCTTCTGGTGCTGGAGGAGAGGTGTTCCCAAAGTTCTTGTGGTGGAAGGGAGAGCTGGATCTCCATCTGCTCATGCTGGTGATGCTGCAGTCATGTCCCTCAGCCTCACAGGGGATTGCTCCTGGCCCATCATGGGTTATGAGACTGAGAGTTCATCCAATGGTGTCTTGGATGGGAGTCCAGATCTTTATCCCCTTGGTGACAGGACAAGGCTCAGCTGTCTGGTAAGGTGGGGAGTTACAGAGTTTTATTTTGGAGAAGTTAGACAGGACTTGAAGGCACAGCATGTTCTATGTGTGTCCAGCGCAGCTCATGTGCATCACTGGTGCTCAGCAGAAAGAAAACCTCCTTATTTTGGGTGTCTCCCTGACACACGGCCGTAGGGTCAGGATCAGCCCCCAGTCTCTATCTGCTTATCTCAACATTAACTCAAAATTGTTCTACTTGATTTTCATGAAACCCAGAGTGGTTTGGGTTGGAAGGACCTTAAAGCCCATCCAGTGCCACCCCCTGCCATGGGCAGGGACACCTCCCACCAGCCCAGGCTGCTCCAAGCCCCATCCAACGTGGCCTTGGACACTTCCAGGGATGGGGCAGCCACAGCTTCTCTGGGCAATCATTTCCCTCTGGTATGAATGTTCACAGTGGAATAATCTCTTTTTATTTTAGTTATAATGCTTGGATTAAGACCCAGAGCAGTCCTGGCAGCCAGTGCCATCTTTCTGCCCAAGCTGCACCATCTTCCTCAGCTGCCCTCCAGCAGCATTATTCTGAGCCCCAAACAACTCATTTGCTTCAAAGAGTTAACACTCCAGAATGAACTCCCAGGGTGTGTGCCTGGAAAAGTGGTTGGCTCCCTAGCAGTAAATGGCAAGGTAGTAAATTAGAAAGGCATTTCATAACTTCAAAATTGATCATTTTTTAAATAAATGTTAATATATTCAAAGGAAATTCCGTGATCCAACTGTGCCAGCCAATGCAAGCATTAAGGCAAAGAGTCAATCAAGACATAATTTTGTGATCATATAATTCAGAACGGCTGTGTATTCTTTCTAACTCACTTATTTTTTATCGCTGTGGCTCTATTATGGATAGCTGTAAAATTCTATTTATGCCTCTTCATTCCTTCTCTTGACCCTTATTTAGAGTGCAGTTTTTTACAATTCATTTTAAGCTGACAACACGTCAAACCCTGCAGGTAATAAGAGTGTTAATAGGAAACCACTTTAACTGCAGGCTTTCTCAGTGCATTACCCATCAGCTGCTAATTGCACTTGGAAGAATTGCTGGAATATCTCCTGGAAGCTGGGTCTGCTCCCTGGACTCCTTCCTGGGGATGTGTGGCAGTGCCATCAGGTGCCTGACATCTGCTCCCTTGGACCCAGAGCAGCCTCTGCATGGGTTGGGTTTGCAGGGCTCAGAATGACAGGCTGGCTGCGAGTGAGAGGAGTGATGCAGGGCACAGCATGCACCAGTTCTTGGTTTTTTAGCTTGGTTTCCTAAAGGAGTGACACTTGTGGCATCAGCCTTGTGAGGGGGTGTAGCCTTTCTTCTTGCCACTCTTGAGCCCATTAACACTTCTGAACCCTGTTTGCTGAAGTGGAGGCTTCGAGGCGATGATATTCCCACAACTTCAGTGAAAACAGGGAAGATCCTCTTCAGAGCTTTGGCCTGTGGCAAGGCTGCGGCATCCCCTGCAGTCCTGCTGAGCAGTGGGAAGCAGCAGAGGAGGGGGATCCTCTTGCAGGGATGCTGCAGGGAGCAGAAACCTTCCCACAGCTCAGCCTTGAAGGCAGGCAGGGTCTGCAATGGCTCTTGCAGAACTGCTCGTTCAGATCAGAAGGAGGAGAAGAGCTGGAGTTCTAAAGCCAGTCACAAGCCTTATTGTTTTTCTTAATTGCTGTAGGACATCTTTCCCAGCCTCTGTTTTATCTGTGGATTCTCTGCCTGGGAGTCAATCCAGAGACAAAGCGATCCCAAAGCTTCCGTGCGTGCACATTTTAATGTTGCCGCTCTGCTGTGCAAGGTTGTGTTTCTGGCTGCAGCACTGTGTTGGAACATCTCATTTTTTCAGCAGCCCTTTGCAGGGGCTGTTCCAGGCAGTACTTGCCTTCCTGCTCCTCTCTTGGGTCTATTGTCACTGACAACACCCTCCCAAGGCTGCTCTTGCTTTCACCTTGCCTTTTCGCTCTGCTTATTTTTCTCTTCATCCCATTGTTCTCTAAAGAGCTTTTTACGAAACAATGTCTATCTGCTATGCATGTCTCTCTATTATTAATAATTCATTAATCAATTTAGACCAGAGACACACACAAAAAAAAAAAAAATAAAAATTAAAGGCACCAAAACCACAGCTAGAGGTGATCACAGCTCAGGAAAGGCACTGTGCCTATTTTGCACCCCGGGCTGCATCATTTGCTAGTACTACCTGCAATATTCCTGCCAGAGAGAACTACAGCTCTGTCTTTGTAGGTCTGCTTTAAAAAAAAACAAACCCAAAGTCCTTTCTTGCCATGTGGAGAAACGCTGGCTGAGAAATCATTTACTCCTGAGCAAAAGTGGTGCCGTGTTTGTGGAGTTGGTGTTTGATTCCTGCAGGGGGGCAGAGGTTGGTGGGAGCTCCCCCCACCCTGCTGGGAATTCAAACTCACCAGTGACTGCTCAGTCGTTTCACTGAAGCTTCTGGCAATGAAGTCATGATTGTTTTGATGACATGGAGGAATTAATGCCTAATTCTGAGTGGGCAGCTTGGTTTTAAGGCAGTGTCATTTGCCAGTTACTTTTCATACCTGTTGGAGAGGGAGGTTTTGGCTTTGCCTGTGTGGGGACCTGAGGGCTTCCCTGGTCTGACTCACTCTGAAGAATCATAGAATGGTTTGGGATGGAAAGGAATTAAAAATTATCCAATTCCAACCCCCTGCCATGGGCAGGGACACCTCCCACCAGCCCAGGCTGCTCCAAGCCTTGTCCAACCTGGTCTTGGACACTTCCAGGGACGGGGCAGTCACAACTTCTCAGGAAGTTCTGTCCATGCCAGGGCAGGAACAGACACTGGTCTGTGGGGCAGGGGCAGGACACTGGTCTGTGGGGCAGAAGGATGGCAGCTGGAGAAGGGAGAGACCCTCTGCTGTAGTGCTCAGATCCAGTTGCTCCCAAACCAGTGCTGTCTGAGCACTGCTGCTGCCTCCAGGGCTCCTCTGGCAGCTCCTGCAGGCAGGTTGATGCTGCTGCTTCTGCCCAGGTTCACTTGTGCACAAGTGCCCTGCCCTGGGCTCACCACTGAACTGGTTTGGTTGTTCTACACTAACCTGCTTTGCTCTGCATTCCTCAAAGCTTCTTGTGAAGATTCACCTTCACTTCTGTCCTCCAGACCGAAAATACAAAGATTTGCTGGTTTTTTCCTCCTAACCTTCAGGGGGTTCCATGCTAATCCTGCAGTGCTAAGGCAGTTTAACACCCTATTAATTATGTTGGAGGCAATCTGGGAACTGTGCATGGCAACGACTGTGCTGCTTCTTCAGTGGGAAGTAAGTTCTCAGCACAATGTGGTCATCAAGGAGAGACTTTTCCCTCTAAGGAGAGTTAAAGCCTTTTCTTAGTCTGCTTCTGACCCGGAGTTTGCCCCCTTTAATCCTCCTTTCAGGAGGCACAAAGCAGCACACTGTGAATTACAGAGCTCCAGAGGCAGAGGACTCCCCAAATACCCAAGATGTTAACAAAGTTCCCATACTTCATCCAAGCTTCTGCCATGAAGTCACAGGAAGGGATAACATTATGAGTTTGTAATTTATTTCCATATTCTTTAATCATATTTCAGTGGCTGTTTGGTTTATGACCTTTAGAGCCACCTTAGATTTAGATTGATAAATGGGTAGCAAATAAATTTAGCCAAATAAGCAATTTCAGCCTATGGAAGGTCAGCAGAGGGCTGTGCAATCACAGCTTCCATTAATATGTTATATTTCAGTCAAAAGCTTTTAAATGCTGAAGGTTTTTGGAGGGAACACCTCTAGCTTTGATGAATGGGTTTCTTTTAAGAGTTGAATGGGAAATGAAAATCCAAGTGAGGGGGAAAACGCTTTGTTTCTGCAGCAGAGATGGAGTTCAGCAGCAGTTTTGCTCTGGCACAGGGGCAGGACAGTTGAGTGGGCTTGGTAATGAGCAAATTACATTTCAGCTTGTAATGCCATTTGAATAGTCTTGTAAATTAGTTAATTGACAGAGATTATTCATAATAGCTATTATTATTATTGACATGAGGCTCGAGCAGAGGAGAACCACACAGGACAGGTAAACTAAACAGGCATCTCTATTAGCAGAGAGAGAGAGGAGAGAGCTCAGTGGTGTCAGCTCTATTTCCCACCAGCAGCTCTGCCAGCAGATTCAGTCAAGGGGAGCTGGCTGGGAGGGGGATTGCACCTCTTGGAAAGGGAGAAGTTTGTTGCTTTCGTCTCTATTCGTACCCACGTGCAGGGCTCCCCTTTCTGTTGGGGTATAAGAAGCCAAATTAAGGGAGAAAGCAACGTAAAATCGAAGGGAAGTGAGATGATCTTTCCTTCATGTTTAAAGCCATGGAGCTTTTGTGTGGAGTAGAAAAAGATCTCAAGGCCAGGTTGGATGGGGCCCTGACTGACCTGATCTAGTGGGTGCCATCCTTGCCCATGGCATGGATTGGAATTAGATCATCTTTAAGGTCCCTTCCATCCTTCTATGGTTCTATCTGATCCATATTCCATGTGATCTGTGTGATTCAATCCGATCTCTCAAAAGCAGCACTGAGGGACAATCATTACAGCAGAGGTCCAGGAGATGCACAAAAGCAGCACATTAAAAGCTGAGTTAGAATTTACTTCTGCTTCTCACAAAAGAATATTTTCACCTCAAGTGAAGTTAAAAGTCCATTGTAAAATCTCTTTGGATTATTTTAAAAGCATGAAATGAAGCCAATTGTTTCTTCTAAGAGCTGTGAGCCAGATCAGCCTGGGTAAAAATCTCTTGGATGGCTCCTGCAGGTGGAATTTGCCTTAGAGGAGATGTGACTTGGTCTAGAGGAAGGTGGCGTGGCCCGTGGCAGGGGCTTTGGGACTAGATGAGCTTTGAGGTGCCAAGCCAAGCCCTGGTGTGATTGGGTGACTCGAGGGGCTGGGGATGGCACAGGAGCTGGGATGGCTCTGTGCCCCATGGCAGGTGTTGCTGGGCAGGCTGTGGTTTCCTGTGTGAAATGATGGGTCAGAGTGGCCTCAGTCTGTTCTGCCCTGGCCCTGACAGGAGGAGGTCACAGCCCCAGGGAAGGGCCAGCAGGGATGTGCCATTGCCCCAGCCCCCTGTCCCACAGGAGGCTCAGCTGCTGCCCCCACCCAGCACCCAAAATGAAACCACCCTGGCAGCAAAGGCTCCTCTGTGGGCCCAGTGCACACAGCAGGGCTGTGGGGACAGGGTGGCAGCAGCAGGGTTGGCACTGCCTTCCTGGGAAGCTGGCAGGGTTGTGCTGGCAGAGGACCTGTTGTCTTTGGAGCAGGGAGCTGCTTATTAATGCTTGAATTGCCGGTGGTGTTTGGGTCTGATTTAGTATCACTTAAGTAAGTGATGTATGATTTCAATTAGGGAGCAAAGATGCTTACTGCATCTCCAGGAGATGCTGGGGTGGAGAAAAGTGCTTTGCACAGTCTTTCTGTTTCGGGGGAGGGAAATGGAGCACGGGGTGTCTGGGAGGCGCTGGCTGCAAAGGTATTTCAATGTCGGCTGGCAAAGCAAACAGCAGCAGGGGCCAAAGTCGATGGAAAGTCACTGGGGTGGCTCAAGGGCTCTCCTGGCACTGGAGTCAGGCTGGGCAGAGCCAGCAGGGGATGCTTTCCCTTGGGGTCAGAGCTCTCTGCCAGCTGGAAGAAGAGCAGTGCTGCTGGCCCTGCAGTGCTGACACCCGGCAGATCTGCTCGGAGGGCTGTAAGATCCTGTGGTCTTCTAGGAAAATGAGAGGTTTAGCCTTGTGGCTAATGCAAAGGTCATCAATGGCTGTACTTCAGGGTGCAGAGGTCTGAGATGGCCCTGGGTTCATTAAAATACCAAAGCTTTGTCCTGAACTACAGGACAAAACCCAAGGCTGAGCAGGAGCAGCAGTGGAGTGAGGGAAGGCACCATCCACAGATCAGCTCTGTGCTGCTGGAGCCATCAACTACTGCCAGGGCTTTGTGCAGTGGGGTACACACACGGTCCTGCCTGGAATTAGCACCCTCAACACCAGGAAGCAATACTGATGTCTGTCGAGGAGGCAACACCTCCTCCTCCAGCCGGACCTTGCACCCCGCTCCCTCTCTGAGCCTCCAGCCCAGGGGTCAGTGCCACCACGTGCCACCAGTGCCACCATCACCTCGGAAACACCCCCTAGACCCCGAGTCTGTGGTTGGTGTTTGCCTTCATCTCCTGCTGTGTGTTTTGGCAAGAAGCAGCTGGAGATGAGCTGTGGGTTGTGCAGAGCAGCAGCTGCACAGGCAGGGGGTGGCTTCAAACTGACAGAGGGCAGGGGAGACTGGAGGTTAGGAAGAAGCTCTTCATTGTGACTGAGGGCACCGACACAGGTTGCACAGAGAAGCTGTGGCTGTCCCATCCCTGGAAGTGTCCAAGGCCAGGCTGGATGGGGCTTGGAGCAACCTGGGCTGGTGGGACGGGTCCCTGCTCAGGGCAGGGGTGGTGGAAGTAGATGAGCTTTAAGGGCCCTTCCAACCCAAACCATTCCATGACTCTGTGATCCTGAGAACATCAACTGAGAACAGAGAGGGATAACAATCAGATAATGACTATCAGAGTCTCTCTGATACAATAACTTTTAGAATTGCAGGTGTGAAAATGTCCAATGCCAAGAACAGCCAAAGCCAGGAGCTGTGAATGTGTGTTCTTCACACTGCCCCAACACTGCTGCTGGGGTCAGCAGGAGCCCTGCATCCTCCAGGGAGTTGGGCTCCAGCTGGAAAACACACCAGGGACAGAGTGTGTAGGTGTGGGTCGGGGTTGGTGGCCAAGAGGGCTTCAGTGGCTGCCACACAGGTCTCCTCAGGCTCTCCGTGTGCCTGTTGCAATGACACTGTGTTTCTCAGCAGATGAGCTGATACCAGGACTATTATCCTTATAAAATAAATGCCAATGGTGATTTAAAATGTTGTTTTCAGAATCTGTGTTGTTGCTATCTCTCCTGGTGAGAGATGTTCACACGTTTCAGCCAAATGAACTTTCAGACTGCTGAGCTAAACAGGAGAGAGATAATTTCCCTCTAAAACAACTGCTGAAGTGCTTACAAACGACTGAGAGTTACCTTGTGCTGATTAGAGGAGTAGTTGGGAAGCCCCTGTAAAGCAATAACAGAGATGACTTAATTGCTCTGGGTGTGATGCATCACTGATTGCACTGGTGTTGTTTTCCTACCAGACTCCACCCGATCTGCAGGCACAGCAGATTTCCGGGAAGAGGCACAGCCCAGCCTCGTGCCTGCCTGTGCCGGCTGGGAGCCTGCCTGTGCCAGGGAGCAGGCAGAAGGAATCCTCTGTGGGAGCTGGAGTGACTGGGGGTGCTGTGCTGGTGACTGGAGGAACCTCTTGGAGGTCTTTTCCAACCTTAATGATCTTTTAAAACCCAGCATCCTTCCCCTCCTGCCACTCCCTGCCCTGTCTGTGACCATCCCTACTTCAACCTGCACATTCCATCCTTCTCCTGCATCACTCCAGCATCCCCACCCCAACTGCACGAAGGGTTTGCTCCTTGATTAAATGGGATTTATTTACATGGTGTTGAACCCCAAAAGGTTTGAGAGCCGAGCCCGTACCAACAGGCAGGAGCAGCTCCTGAGCAGCATTTCCATCCTCAGCCAAGGGCTCCTCCAGCTCTGGATTCCCACAAGCCTCATTTTCCAGGTGAAGGTGAGGGTGCCAGCCAGGCTCCTCAGGTTCCTGCACTATTCCTGCAGTCCTCGAGGCTCCAGCGAAGCCCTTCTATGATAATAAGAACTTAATGAAACGTGGCACTCTGCACCTCCACTCCAGTTTTCATCCAGGGATCTCTGCATGTCACTGATATTTATTAACTGGGTCTCATGATGGGCCAGTGGGGTCTGGGATTCATTTTAGATCTGGAGGACTCTCCATCCAGTGAGTCCATGGCAGGGTTGGGCTCAAATTCCAACTCAAACTCCTGCTTCCACCTCTCAGCTGCTGTGTGAGGACACAGGCACCCTGTTTTGGACTCCTCACCCCCTCTTCTCTCCCCAGGGTGCTGGGGGGGTTTGTTCACAGAGCTCCCAGCACCTTTGGGTGCCTTCAGCACTGTGGGAATGACAGGAAAGCTTTGCCTGCAGCTCCTGAGGAGGGGAAGACAGGGGAGCTCAGCAGTGTTGGACACAGCTGTGAGTAGAGGTTGGTGCACTGGAAGGACAGGATGGAGCCTCAAGTGGAGCACCAGGTCAAAAATGATGTTCCACCTCTCAGCTCTCCCTGGGCAGGTGGAGGGAACTGAAGTATCTTGGTACAGAAGGTTTTGGATGAGGAAGGGCAGGAGACGAAGCAGGAGAGTTTAGGGAATGACAGACCTGAGTGAGAAGGGAATGGCAAAAGCGGGAGCTGGAAGGGGATAAGAAACAGGGGCAGGAAAAAAGGTCTTTGAAGATTGGAAAAAAATAGTCAGGGAAAATGAGAGTTCCCAGGAAGGGTTGGAATGTGGCTGTAAACACCCTGTGCCTCTCTGCCTGCAGGGTGGCCGTGGGTGAGTCAGTCCCTCCATCTTTCCTGTTTCTGAGGAGCTGTAGGTGGTTTTTGGGGTGGTTTGTGCAGGCTTTTGAGTCTCCTGCAGCGTCTCATCCTCCTCTGTTGGTTTCTTCTGGGGGAGGATAAACCTTGGGGGAATTTAGGGTGACATTGAGCTCTTTCCCAGAGCAAGGTGAGTCCTCAAGATGAAAGCCAGTGGTGACAGTGACAGAAACAGCCTGGCTGCACCTCCTCTTTCATAGCCCCAGGGCTCTGGCATCGATACACCTTGTTGTTTCACACACAGCAGGAGAATGAAAGGCTTCCAAAGCACCGGATGGGCTCCTGCAATGTGAAGCCTAAGGAGAGATGTACACCTGAAATCCTGAGTTACTGTAAAATCACTCCTTCAAAGGAGACCAGGAAGTGAGGGGAGAAGGTGTTTGGCTTCTGTAAGTGAAATAAGGTGTCTGGGAGAGGGGCAGGAGCAAGCCAAGCCTCTCCACCTTTGGGGTATGTCCATCCTTCAGCTCAGGACGTTTATGACACTGCAGCGTCACAGCTGCACATCTGAGGTGCTCATGGGGGGGACAGGGCTGGTGGACAGGGCTGGTGGGCAGGGCTGGTGGGCAGGGCTGGCTCCCCCAGTCCCTGCTGCAGAGCAGAGGGCTCTTCAGGGCACAATTCCACACAGATTCCAGTCACCTGGTACCCTGTGGGTCACCACAGATGCAGAGGTATATCTCACCTGACAAGGTGCTCTGCCTCTGCACCTCCATGGTTGAGAAAAGAATAATTTATTTAAATTTATGATGCCTAACGGGCTTATCTAACCACAGTTAAAATAACTTGATGAATTACTCGTGTGATATTTGGAATGATGATTGTGAGAACAAATTAGCTCCCTGAAAGCTGGAGACTCCTATTGCACATTAATAACTCCTGGAGGGAGGTTGGGGGAGCAGGGGGCTGGCTCTGAGCACACCAATGGGCTGGGCCAGGTGAGAAATGCTCTTCCCAGGCAGTGGGGGGGTGGAAAAGTCACAGGGCTGGGTGGTCAGGTGGGAGCACAGGAGCAGGAGCTTGTGCTGCACTGCCCTACTCTGTGCCTGGGGCTCAGGGTTCTCAGGAGGAGCTGAGGACCATGGCCCAGGAGATGCATGGCCATCCCTTCCCATGGAGAACCTGAGGACCATGGCCCAGGAGATGCATGGCCATCCCTTCCCANCCAGAGATCCGGGGGCATCCCTTCCCCAGGAGAACCTGAGGACCAGGGCCCAGGAGATGCATGGCCATCCCTTCCCATGGAGAACCTGAGGACCATGGCCCAGGAGATGCATGGCCATCCCTTCCCATGGAGAACCTGAGGACCATGGCCCAGGAAATGCATGGCCATCCAAGGGAGAATTTCTGCCTTTAAAACACCTCCCGAACCAGTCTGACCTTTGCCAGCTTCACTTGTGTCAGTAATCCCAGCAAAGCCCTTTTGATTCCAAAGTTTCCTTTTGAAGACAAAGGGGTGCCCTGGGTCACTGGCATTTAGCAGAGTGGAACTTTCCCTTTTCCAGGACTTCTTTAAAAGGTCAGATAATGTGGGGGATGTGTAAAGAAAACCCTCTCATCACCTGGATAGCATCTAACAGGCACTGGTCCACATATAAATCAGTTCTTGAAACCAAGGAACTGGAAAATATTTGAGGAGTGAGGGTTGCATTAGCCCTGAGCATTTGGCCGATAGTTTGGTGGGCCATCAGATAAGGATGATATAATACAAACAGGGCACGACTTGGGTAATTAGGGGCTATATGTGAAGTGATATGATTGCTTGATTAAGATAATAGTTGAAGCATGTGGAGAAGGAAATTATAATTTATATATTGCTGATTGTCAGGTTTATTTTAAGGACATAATTTGAAGATTGTCAAAATCAGAGAGATCCCAAAGAAAAGAAAGTCCCTGAGAGAAAAAAGAGAAATTGCTACTGAACAATAAATGTCTGAGGCTGAGCAGGAGATGGGCAGCAAAGGCTGGAGAAGCCAAAGGCAAGAGCTCCTCTTCTTGGGAAGGAACAGAACCAGGAGCCAAACGCCTGCTGGGGTCTGGAAGGACACTGGCTGTATCTCCCTCACCCTTCAGGGGTAGGTGCTGAGCCGGGTGTGTGGCAGCTCCTGTGCTGGCCCTTCCAGCCCCCACGGCCCTGGGATGGGGATGCCAGGGCATGTCCTGAGCCAGCCAGGCCCTGTGCTTGGGCTGGCACACCTGCACAGTGCCACCCCCTTCACTGGGGCAGCTGTGATGATGGGGCCAGCACACCCCAGGTGGGTGTGACTGCACCAGCCTTGAGCATTTGGGGGGTGCTTTGGTGACTGGGGATGGTGGTGGTGGGACACTGCTGGGTGAGGGGACACTGGGCAAGGGGACTGGCATGGCCCAGAGCCACCTGCAGTGGTATTGGGGCATCTGTGTCCCCAGTGTCAGGGGCACGAGAGGACTTTCTTCCAAGCAGCCAGTTTTCTGCCTGCATTGCTGATTTGTTCATCTGCAGTGTCTTTAATATGATTAATGTAAAGGAGTTTGCAAACTGATCAAGACAGACCTGGTCTGCCTGTAATTTCAGCTAAATTACAGTGATGTTCCATTTCAAGCCTACCTTTGATATGGTAATAGAAAAAGCTAATTTAGCATATTGCACAGACCTCGGGTAAAGTGGAGGTGATACTGAATATTGATCAGATCCATACACAGGTAGCAATATTGGGGATGGTGATAAATATTTTGGTGGAGTCTGAGGAGATTTATGTTGTTATCCTTCTGCAAGCTTGTACCTTAACTCCTGATAGCTTTAATTGGAGCTGTTCAGGGCAGGCTTTCAGCTTGCTTCCATTGTGTTCCCATTATTAATCAAAAGTTTATTTGCTTCTCTGGTTGATGTGTGGGAAATAATGACATGGCCTGTAAGCTCCTGACTTGCACAGCCACCATCAAAATGCCTCGCTGAGTGAAACTGCCCGTGTGTTATGACCTTGATGCACAAGTTAAATGGCTGAATTTTTGAGCCAAATAAAACCTTTCACATTAGGCAGTAGATGAGCCACTTGTATATGCTACAAACACAGCTCTCCCCTTTCCTAATTAATAATACAAAGTGGTGGTGGGATAGATTTATGCCTGTCAGCAGAGCAGTTAACTGTCATGCTGCTGATGAGTCAATGGCTTGTTGTATCATAAGTGCCAATAATACCCAGATCTGGGCTGGGCACTAAGCTGTGAGATGGCAATTTAGTTTTCACACACCATTTAGTTATGCTTTTGTTTCAGATTAATCTGTTTTTTTCCCCTTTTTTTTTAATTTCAGCTCTAATGCAATAGGCTCAAAAGTGACCCAGGTCACAGTGGGAGAACTTGCTGTCACAGGCTGAACTTCAGCCAGGACTGGTCCTGTGGGGTTTGGAGAGGAGGACGCCTGGCAGAGCTTGGTGGTAACTTAGACCCAAAGTCAGAGGTCACAGGGATCCTACAAGCAGTAGGGGAGCAGCAGCACAGGTCCTGCTTCGTTTGAGTCCAAGCTGTCCTTGCCCTGGGCACTGGGCTGGAATTGTGTCCTGTACCCAACACACCTTATGTCGAGTCTGTTCTGCTGCAGCTCGGGGAAAATGAGCTTGACTTGCCTGTGGCCAGTTAGGTCTGGTTTGTATTTCCACTGCCCATCACCCTTTTGTGTTCTTTGTTCATATACATAAGATTATAAGGCTGAAAGACAAAAATGGGTATGCTGATAGGGGATGTGTGAAAAGAGCAGATGATGGTAAGTAATGACCATTAAACTGTGCAATAAATCCTTGGTGATAGTGCAAAGCCTTTGCATCTGCTCACAAGGTAGAATTATTTCATTGCTTGCAGGCCCCATCCATGGAGATATAAGTCAGTGCATCAGCATCTTCAGGGGCACATCCATAATAAAGATAATACTAATTTTCATAGCAATGTTTTTTCCTGACAGGCAAAGGTAATTAAGTGGTTAAAGAAGAACTCAGTTTGGTACCTAATGTAAAAAATAACTCATGCATTTTATGTCTCAGAGCCTTCTTTCACCACTGTCAGGCCACATTGGCTTTGCATTTACTGTAACAACCTTTCAGAAGACATGAGACAGACCATGTTAAGTGTGGGGTTTCTAATCACTTTTCTTTTGACTCTGATGTCCTGGCTACCCACAGACCTCAAGCATGATCAGATCATAGCTCTGAACTAAATAGATTTAATGCTGAAATAAAAGAATGGATCCAAAATGAGGTGGAACTAACAAATGAAAATAATAAGGAAATTAAAAGGTAGTAATTGAAAAGGTCCCTAATGGCTTAGATGCAGTACAATAATTCTCCTTTATGATTTACCCAGCCCTGACACCAGTTATTTGCTTCTGAAAAGTTTCGTAAAGGTATATAGATTGATGTAAGTCCTGTATTTTCTCCACCTACTCTACCTAAACTAATTGAAAAGCTATTGCAGAGAGGAAATTGGGTTGGTCTTGGGAGTTTGTGCCTGTGCTCTGATCTTCAGGAAGCTGTGGAAAATCTCCAGACACTTAATCGTTTGGACTTGCAAGCTCTCCATTAGAGGGAGGGAATGGGCAAACCCAGCCCTGCTCAGCACTGAGCTCGGCTTTCCTCCAGCTCTGCCCACACTGCTCAGCATTTCTGCCCCTCTCAGTCCTGGGTCTCTGGGTTTGCACAGCAGATGTTGCCAAATTGCCTCTGCACCGTGGCAGAGGCAGGGGCAGGCACCTGGTAAACTGCAGGAGGTTTGGCACTGGTTTAAAAGAGGTCATGGTCCTGTGACCATGGAGTTCCCACCCCCAGCTGGGTTTGGTAAAGATCCCCATAAGAATAATGTTGAATCTTCATTTTTATTGTTGTTTATGTTTATGTGTATGTTATGTAGATATGTGTCCTGGCCAGAGACCCCTCCCTCTGAGGACCACAGCCCTCCTGTGCTGCAGGAGCAGTCCTGGGCTGTGGGGCCCTCTCAGCTCTGCAACACTGGTGCCCTGGCATCCGAGAGACATCACAGAATATTTGGGGTTGGAAGGGACCTTCAAGATCATCCCATCCAATTCCATCCCTTGCCATGGGCAGGGACACCTTTCACTATCCCAGGTTGCTCCAAGCCCCATCCAACCTGTCCTTGGACACTTCCAGGGATGGGGCAGCCCCAGCTACTCTGCCCAACCTGTGCCAGGGCCTGCCCACCCTCCCAGCCAGGAAGTCCTTCCCAAAATCCCATCTATCCCTGCCCTCTGGCAGTGGGAAGCCATTCCCTGTGTGCTGTCCTTCCATCCTTTGTCCCAGGTCCCTCTCCAGCTCTCCTGGAGCCCCTTTAGGCACTGGAAGGGGCTCTCAGGTCTCCCTGGAACCTTCCCTTCTCCAGGTGAGCCCCCCCAGCTCTCCCAGCCCATCCCGTGTTTCATATCCTGCCAACCTGCAGCGCTTTCCAAGTGCAGGAATTTTTCTTTCCTTTCCTTTTTATGCTTTTCCTTTTAAGGGTGTATTAGTGGCAGAGGAGCCTGTAGAAATAAAAGCTTTCCACAAAAAGGCTACAACAAAATACTTGCTACCAGGGAGGGCTAAATGAGACCTTGGAATTACAGCCTGCAAAATATGAGTCAGTGCTGCTCATGGGTACTACAGGCATTCATTTCTGAACACTGTCTGCTTTAGTAGGTAATTTTTGTGAAATGCCTGGAGAAGCTGGTGCATTTCCTCATATTTTATAATGAAGTATGGCAGGTTTTAGAGAGATGAAGGACTTTGCAAAGGTGCAGCAGCCTGACACCAGGAGTCATTTTGAGCATGAGCTGGTTCCTATTTTATCTAAGCCTGATTCCGTCATCCTTGGAAAGGAGGGTGCTTGCTTTTGATGGTGAATCTTGTTGTAAGTACTTATTTGGCATGCCAGGGAATAAGAAAAGCTATCATGATTTGACATGTGAAATGTGAAGTCTCAATTTCTTTTATGTTGTTTTTCCTTCTGTAGATCGGGAGCGAAAAATATATTTTAATTAAAAAGTGAAATATGATATCCAGATCTCAGCATGCCTCGTGGAGAACAATCTGAATTTTGGAGTGCTTCCTAAGTCTTGGAGCAGAGCTTATGCTGCACTTCACAGGCAAGGGCAGCAGTGTGGCTGATAACACTGACTGATTTATTTGGCCATTATCTAACAGTTTCTTTACTTACTTTAAAGGAAAAGGAGGCTGCAGAGGCATCCTGCATATTCAGAGGGCTGTTAGAGTAACCTTCCTCTGTGTGTTTTATATTTTCATCCCTTTTTCCTTGCAGGCCTATTCTTTTTAAAGAAATGGGAGTGATGAGAGTGTTTTGTCCCTTCCCTCATCACCTCCTGCCCAATCCCTGGACCAGCCTGCCCTGAGTTTGGTCACGAGATGAAGGGGCAGAGATGCTAAACCTGGGAAAGTGCTGCACAAATCAGCAGTGAAGGAAAATTGGCTCAGGTAAAACCAGGGGGAAATTGGTTATTGTGCATTTTTGGGTGATAATATGGAGGTTATCAGCTGGCATCTGAGGGGGACTGGCTGCAGCACATGCAGCAAACCAATCCCAACCCCACTGAACACGTTGTGATGCTGATGTGTTGGCAGAGAGGCTGCCCCTGGATTTGGGAGCTGAGCCTGCCTTTAATTGGGTTAAGGGATCTATCAGTGAATAAACTGGGTCTTTCCACATTAGCCCTTTTGACACTCTGAGTCAGGGTAGAGCTCGGAATAATTGTTTATTTAATATTTAATTTATGTCACTAATCATCTTTACTTGCAAGGAACTGATTATATTTAAACCCTAAGAAGTCAATGAGTGTTTTATTACCAACTTCATTAGGGCCAGCATTTTATTCCTTGCCATCTAAATCTCCGTGTTTGACTAGGAGAGCTCATTACTCCAAACATGAGAGCAATGGGTGAACCTTCCCAGTCACCCCATCTATTATTGTATTTAGTACTGGGGTAGCTGCAGTCCTAGAAGGACTCTTCAGATAAACATCATTAAGTGTGACAGTGATAATGGAATGTGCACTGTGAAATTATCTAATTACTGGCACTTCGAGTCTGTATCAACAATTTGTTTTGAAATAGAATATAATTAAATTCTTTTGCTCCGAGTGCATCCCAGAGAGCAACGAACTTTCAGACTTTCACAACAAAGAGGGAACAAGAGGTGCCATGTAAGGACAAATCTGAACATTTGGAGGATAACATTCTTGCAGCAAATGTATGTCATGGCTACCATCCTTGGACCTGTTTGCTGGGTTCTGTTAAAACCTGTTGATGGTTATGGAAATGAAAGGGATGTTCCCAAAGGAAAGGGAGAAAATGAGAAGAGGAACAGATGCTACTGCACCCCAGGATGCTTTACTGTTGGCTGTGGAAGGTACTCAGAGCCTGATTGGAACAGGAATTGCTTTATTTGGTCATAGATTGGAAAAGTAAAGTAGCAACATGAACAGATGCATCTAATCTGTTCTTTGGAATAAGAATGATCATTCTCAGGGTGGAAGGTCATCGTTGCAATTTGTTGGTACAGGCTGTGAAACACAAATATGAGTCAGAGTCCGAAGGAATAATTAAACTGGTGTCCTGGTCTTGGCTGGGGTAGAGTTAATTTTCCTCCAGCTGAAACGAGGACAACTGGACACTTGGAAAGATGCTTAATCCCAAGCTGATGGTTCTGTGAGAGGGTGAGTGCTTCAGGTTGTACCCTGCAGGGGTGGAAGCCCCGAGCAGGTGAGGGAGGGTCCTGCACTGCAGGAGATGGAGCAGGGCAGGGACCAAGGGGCACCCAAAGGAGGGCTGGGAACTCATCCCCTGTGCTGTGGGGGCTGTGTGGGGTGCTGGCTCACACCTGGGACTCTGGGGAGGAGGTGTCTCTCTGTCTGCTCCCAGGACACCCTCCCTGGCAGGTAAAGGTGCTGTGACCTCTGCTGGCTCCTGGGAAAGTGTGGCATTAGCTCTGCTACGAGTCCCCAGTGGGGAGAAAGACGCTACAGCTGCTTCAAGGGAAACCTTTCCAGGCCCTGACACATGCAGCCTTGTCAAGAGCAAGAGTAAAATCCAGGAGTGAAAAGATGTCAAAGGGAAGGAAAAACGTGTTCCAGATCACACTTGCTTGTATCTTGGTAGAGCTCCTCCCCACTAACAAGAAATCTGGGTTGCATGCATTTAAAAAAAAAAAACACATCTCTTTTCATCTACCAGCAAAAAACCTTGGGAGAAGCATTCTCCTCTCCTCATTTTTTTGGAATTAATTAACAGAGAGATAACCCAGCAGTATAAACCAGCCAAGAATGTCATCTCTCCAGTATCACAGCCCTTAATAAAAGGCAGCAGCACCGTTTGTGACCATCTGATGTTTACGGCTGCTGCCTCTGAAGCTCATTGTGTTCCAGTGCCCACCTTGGCTCCTCTCCACTCTTGCTTTAACCTCAGTGACTTTGGCAGAGTTATTCCAGGCTGAACTTCGCCCACTTTGCCTCCCACAGAATCTGAAGTCTGCTGCTTGCTTATCAAACATGAGCCTGTGCACAAGTGGGCAAACTCGTGCTAATGGGATCGATGGGGCGGGAGAGATCTCCCAACGTCGCCGCGCCCGCCGCGATTTACTTTGCTTGTCACTCAGTAATTCTCCTATTGATTCTGCTACAAAGCACCAACTGCATTCCTATCACAGCCCGAGAAAAAAAGCACATTGATTACATTGGAACAAGGCATGTTGTAAAAATGAAATGCCTAAAACATTTAAATGTAGTAAGCTCTGCTAAAGTCCATAAATCACGTTGTTTAATGCGGTGAATGAGCGGCGCTGCCTTAAACAAGGGAAAAATATGGCACCATAAACCAATTTTGACACAAAGTAACAGTCTCTGTTTCTCTGTACCTGCCAGTCTAGAAATGCCATCAATAATGGTTACTGCTGTTTGCAGGTGGGAGGGGGGAAATGTTCCCAATATCCCCTTTAAAAAGTTCCCTCAAAGTCACTTTGTAAAATTGACAACAGCAGTGGTTTACCTGGCCATAAATAAAGCCCGATTATTACCATGTCCTGTTTCCTTTTATCATTCACTCATCAAAAACTTCTTGATGCATCATAACTGATGATCATTTTGGGAGTCAAAGTCGAGCCCTGTGCTTGGCTGTTATTGATGGGGAGGGACCACAGCTGCTTCCTATGACCTGGGTGACCACACAGCCTGCTGAGGATCATGGACAGCATTCCACCAGCTGAGAGGGAAGGTGCTTCACAGGGAATTCATCTTCCTGCACTACTCAGTTGAACCCCAAGTAGAGGAGACTGCTGCTGAGGCACAGTTCTGCACTGTGACAGTGTCATGGCAGTGGGGAATGAAAAAGGAGAAGTTCATGGTGATTATGAAGCAGGTGTTCTTTATCACCAAAGTTATAGTTGCAGAAATCCATTCTAGTTGAGGTTCCCTGAGTGTTTCGAGCCCTGGACTTCACTAAGCCCAGTACAAGCCCAGGAAAGTAATTTTGGAGAGCCTGGGATAGTTAACTTTGTAGTTAAAAACAAGACAAGTGACAACAGCCAGGCAGGAATGGATTTGAGTCCTGCAGGAAACAAAGGGAGGACAGGGGTAAGAAGGATTGGCAGTGGTCTGAACAGCGTAAAACCCCAAGCTGTTTCCAAGGTCTTCAGGATCCATGGAGATGGATTTATTAGGGAGGAAAAAAGAGAGGAAGGCAGGAAGAAAGAAAAAGGAGGGTGATTAAGACGGGTATTGTGCATTGGCTTAACTTGAAAGCTGCTCAGAGCTGGGGCTTTGGCGTCGTGCTCAGGGCTGGGTCTGTGCCCGGCACTGCCACATCACCCTCCTGCCAGATCCTCTGCAGTGAGCTTGGGAAGAGGGAGAAGAGGAATGAGCACAGCTTGGATTAGAGAGCAGAGAGCAGGGATGGGACTGCTTGCTGCCTAAACCTTGGATGGCTGCTTTTGTTAGTTCCTGTTTCATCTTGTTTGATACTTTTTCCTTTCGGATTCAACTTCTCTCGTGTGTTTTTCCCACATGTGAATCAGAGCAGCTGCTGCAGAGCCTGGGATGGCTCTGCCAAACTTGATCTGTCAGCTAAAGCCTCCCTGCTTCCAGCCACATCACTCTAAACCCCAGCAAAACTCAAATGCCTGTAAAGAGGCTGCTGGAGATTTTACCCAGACAGAGGAGAGCTTGTCCAGTTCCTCTGGAAAGGAGAAAAGAAGAGGATTTATTTTAGGGGTTGTGAAAATTCCCTAAAGCCGCTGAGACTCCTCCCATACGTGGGCTCCCCCAGGACAAGGCTGGTGGAAGAGAACCCCCAGCAGAGGCTGCAGCACCAAACAAGTGCTGGGGGAAGCCAGATCACCCAGATGATGTGCTGGGTATAGACCCTTTCTTGGGGAAAGGGAATGTTATCTCCAGGAAGGTGGCAGATGCGAGACTGACTTTGCTCAGCAGGAAACCTGCAGCTGCAAAATTCCACTTTATTTCCTGGTGCCTCATTATTTGAATTCATCAGCACCAGTTTTTCCCACGTGGCTGTCAATCATCCCTCCTTCAAAGCTATAATGTGTTTTTCTGAGGGGACCCTCTTGGGTCAGGCCTGGTTTTCCCAGTTCTTTGGGAAATTGCAGCTTTGGCAGAGCACACTTGGTCGGTTCTTCTCCATGGGTTTGCAGGACAGGAGGAGTTCCTCCCTGTCCACCCCCACTCTCTTCTTTTCCTCCCAGTCATGGGGGGAAAATTAACAGAATGTTTGATGATGAAAACCCTGTGAAAGGGTTTCCTGTTCCTGCAAGAGGGAATTCTGTGAGGACTATGCTGGTCTAAGAGGTCACCTCCAAGGCCTTTCTAAATTAATGGTTAAAGTAAACTATCTCATCAGACCTCTCACCAAGGAAGGCTCTATTTTTTTCCAGGCTGAAGCTTTTAATTTTTTATAGCAAGGATCAATCCTGTGAGATCCTCACAAGTTTATTTGGGGCATTTTCTCCTGATAACTTTTTTAGTCTGTGGCTGCAGATCCCCCCTGGCCACTGTGTGTGTGTGTGTGTGGGAATGGTCCCCTCCAAAACACCTGTGGAAACACAGAAAAGCTGAGGAGTAAACACAGTAAAAGAAAGAGCCTCATTTGTGTTTTCTGAGTGCTGAGCCCATGGATCTGCCATGCTCTGCAGCGTGGCCAGGAGGGCAGGTTGCTGGGACAGATGGAGCTGGAGCTGCTCAGGGCAGGGGCTTTAGAGAGACAATTTGGTGCAAGTTGCTGGAGCTTTTACAAAGTCCCAAGTGTAAGGAATTAGAGACAATCCTCCTGCAAACACTGGGCAGCTGACAGCCTGGCCCAGGCTGGTGGAAGGCTCTGCTCAAAGCCCAGCTGTTGGCACTGCAGGGTGAGTGTTCAGTAATCCCACTGCTGGGGACACGGGAGAGAAACCCGGCCAGGACAGGGGCTTTGTGGGGCTCTGGGGGGCACCAAACAGGGGCTTTGTCTCAGGCCAACAAGCAGAGCTACAAAAGGTCCAGTTCAAACACCAGTCCCCAAATTTTCCTCCTTTGTGGAGGTTTCTTGCTGCCCTCACCCCTCTGCAGGAGGTGCCTGGTGGGGCCAGCAGAGCTCACACAGCTGGAGCCACTCGGGGGCTTCTGCTGTTCCAAGGGGCATTAACACACCTGACTCCTGTTTACCTAATGAGATTAATTACCCCCACCCACCTGCCCCTGACTCCAATTTACCTAACGAGGTTAATTACCCCCCAGACCCACACGACCCCTGGTGCTCAGATGTCTCTCCTGGAGGGGCAGGGAGTTTTGCTGCTGGTTCCTTTGGGGCTGTCCCTGCAGAGGAGCCTGGTGAGGACCAGCCTGGCGCAGCAGAAGAGAAGTTTGGAGCCCACAGAGCAACAGTCCAGAGCTCAGTAAGTCCAGTGGTTTCCTTTGCTTTGAGCTGAGGGTGTGGTGGGGCAGTGCCAGGGGGCAGAGAGCTGTGCCCTGCCTGCTTTTGGGGGGTTTCTGGGGCAGAGAGCTGTGCCCTGCCTGCTTTTGGGGGGTTTCTGGGGCAGGACTTGTCTTGCCTTGGTTTGCTGTTTTCCAAAGGATTGTAGCCTGGTGTCCTGGCTGTGGTTTTAGCAGTTGCTTGAGCTTCAAACGTGCCGTGGGGAGGGCGATGTGGCCCAGCTTCTGATGTGCTTCAGGCACCTGGGTACTGCCCAGCCCTCGTTTCTGCTCCGGGCGGGTTCTTCAGGCAGGTTGTGGTTGATTGGAGGTGTTGGTCTGGGCTGGTCTCCACTTCTCAGAAGGTGCTGTGCCCTCAGCTCGAGGTGCTTTGTCCCTGAGGCTCCTGGAGTTGCTGCTCTCTGCCTCCCACATGAGGAATTGCTGCTGCGAGTGCTTTCGTGGCTGGTTATCCAGTGACTGGTATTAATATTTACAATAACTTTTTTTGTTAGGTTTTTTTTTTCCCCTGCTATGACAGGAAATGAAATGCAAATTAACAACTGTGAAGATTAAAACATAATGAAATAGGACATGAACTCCAGAGAACTAATGAGTAGAGTGGCTTGAAGGCACAAAAAGATGTTTTTCAAAAATAAACATAGAGATAAATAATAAGATAATTTTGAGGCATTAAACCAACAAAAAGCAAGAAATACCAAGTATGGGATAAATTGTTTCATGTCAGAGTTATAATTGCATTCCTTTTTCTTAATAAAAAGACAAAGTTTCTCCCTAAAGTTAACCAGCTGTGTAATTGCTGCATGGTAGATTTTCTCCTACCTTACAAATCAGCACATCAAGCTGTCTGTTTGTTTACCTTTGCTGTCCTCAGCTGACTACTTAACAAATACTTTGGTTTCATGGACAGAAACAGTATTTTTTTTAAATAGAATTTGTCTCCAGTGCTCCCTGTTCTCCAGAGCAGAGCTGTGGCTCTGCAGCTGAGGTGTTTAAGGCTCGGCCAAGCTGGCAGGTTTCAGTCCCTGCTTCTGCAAAGCTCCCAAGTCCCAATATCCGTTTTCCTGCGTGAAACCCCCTCGGGTGGTCGGATTTCAGATTGTACATCGTTCCTTGGGGTTTCGTAACCAGTGGCCAGAGGCAGAAAGCTGTGCAAAGGTGCTGCTGGCTGCTTTTTGGGGCAAAGCTCCCCTTGATGGGATGGCTGTGTTGGGGTTGTCTGCATTGCTGTAAATGCTGCCTGTGTTTGGGGTTTTTTTTGTTTAAGTGGTCTTGGCTCCTGTGAAATCCTCCAGTGGCTCTGACTCGGTGCCTCTTTAACACCCTTTCGTGTCCTGTTTACTGTGTTGTGGTTTCAGCGCCATGCAAACATCTGTGCCCCTCAGGTCTTTAGGGATGGGATTGAAATACTTCCCTTTGAGTTCAAGGCAGAGGTTCCCAAGGCACTGACCGCGGTGGGGTTGGTTCTCTGGTTTATGAATGTTCTCAGGGCTGGGGGGGTCTCCCTTCTGCTCTTGGTTAAACTGGGGACAGAGTGGAGATCTCACTCAGCTGGATTTTCAGGAGTGCCTGAGCCTTCCTACAAGTAAATTAAGTAAATTGAAATGAATATCCAACCTGATTGAACCCCCAGGCTTAAAAAAAAAACAACCTCCAAATGCCTTTTTGCAGTTTCTGCTGCCCCATTTCTGTTGATTTTCATGACATGCTTTGAGGACACAAGTGGGACCTCACAGTGATTTGCTCAGGTGAAGCTGCCCAAGGTGATGACATATCACCACCACCTTTCCTGTCTTCTGAGATAAATCGGGATGTCCTGGAAACCGTGGGGCCTGGGCATGATGTAAAGAGGATAGAATAAGGGGTGGAAATTGTCTTGGTTTTGGTTGGGATAGAGGGATTTTTCTCCTAGTAGCTGGTACAGTTCTGTTTTGGATTTAGGATGAGAACAATGCTGATAACCCTCTGAGGTTTTAGTTGTTGCTGAGCGGTGTTTACACAAACTCAGGGACTTTCCAGCTTCTCACACTGCTAATTCTTTATTATTATTATTATTTTCCTTGTGATTTCTCTCATAATAAACTATCTTTATATGATTCTCTCTCCATGGCACCAGGGAGGGGGACTGAGCAAGGGGTGTGGAGTTCAGCTGCAGGCCGGGCAAACCACAACAGTCTCATACGTGTTTAGAGAGAATTCATCCAAACATTGTTTCTGTTTGTCCTCAGCTCCAAGTCAGAATAATCTTGTGTTTGATATCACATTCAGTGGCACACATTGAGTTGTGACACGGAATGAAGGGTTACACATAAAGAGCACAGAGGAGGAATGAACACTCAGAAACAGATCAAAGCTCAGGAGTTTATTTTAAAACAGAGCTAGTTGTACCAAACAATGCTGGTTTGGTTTGGGGTTATGTGGGGTTTTGTTTGCAGCTCAAATTCCTTTGGATGGCCAGGCCCTGGTGCTGTAGATGCAGTGAAAAACCTCTCCTGAAATGTTTTCAGTGTCTTCTCACCTCTTAAACATCCCCTTCTTGCTCTGGTTCCAATTTGTACCATCCAGCAGGTTTTGGTGGCCTCAGGGCTGCAGTTTTGATGGTCAGTGCTGCCAATAATAACCGACACTGAGTGCTTTCCAACTTGGTATCATCTCAGGATGTCTGAGCAATTAGACCAAGCATAAAATGAATATCTTGTACCTGTAGAAGATGATTTTTCCTAGTAAATATACCTGTGGGAAAGAAATCCCTCCACACTGATAAACACTGGTGGCAAGTTAGGTAAATGCTTCATCTGCTGAATGCAGACTTGGCTGTAGAAAGGGTGTCTTTCAGCTCTCAGGAAATAAAAGATCTGGGTCTAATTTTCCTATTTTCAAGGGGCTGTCTGGGGGTGGATCCTCAGCTGGGGCCCCTTGTCCCAGCATCTCAGCAGCTGCTGGAGTTTGGTGCCCCACATCTCCTGCTGGGGGGCTCTTGGCTCTGCCGTGGTCCCTGGGGTAAATGCACACTGACACCCCCTCATCACCCGGGGCCTGAGCCACAATCAGCAACAGGCCTAATTAAGTTTCACAACTGGAATCATTATTAAGGTCTTGCTCACTTTCACTGTACAAATACTCCAGCTGGAAGGATGATGTTTACAAGTGCTATTTATAATGAAGCATTTCACTTGATTTGCCTGCAAACAGAATGCAAAGCGTGTGTTACTCTGCTAACAGGTGAGGGAAAGGGGAAAGTGCCTCTGAGTAATTTATATTCCATTTTGTGGGCAGCAAAAACACAGGTTTATGTAAACGTGGACTTGCTGAAGTTGGTGTGTTTTGCTTGTGAGGGTGCTTTGTTTCTGCTGGGCAGAGGAGAAGGAGGAAATGATGGGCTGGCTCGTGTTGAGCAGCTCCTGGGCGTCCTGCTCTGCTTGGAGGGGGAATGGGTGTCCAAGCTGTGCTCTCAGCAGGTTTAGGACTGGGCAGTGTGCTGTCAGTCAGCCAGGGGACTCGACTTCATCTTCAAGCTCTTCCCCACCCTCAGCAGGTCCATGGGTCTCAGCAGCCTCCAGCCTTAAGGGGTTGAGCTGCTGGAAGGTGCTGGGGCTGGCAGGGGTGGGGGGCGTGTCCCCTCTTGCAGCAGGACAGGGGATCCCATCCAAAAATGGTCTTAAAGAACTGGGCAAAAAGGAAACAGAAGGAAATGTTTTCAGTTGGAGCCATGGATGTGAGCCTTTCCAGGGGCACGTGGTCAATAAAGCTGACACAACAAAGGAGCCATTCAATTAATTCAATAATTTCATTTTATGCATAAGCTATAAAAGCATATTGTGTTCAGCATAAATTACATGCCTTTTTAACTCAGTTTTTGCTATACTTGAGAGGTATTTATCCTTTGGTTATCCCAGGTACTTGAGACCTGAGTCTTCAATTTACATCTGAAAATGAAATATTTTCATTACTGTGGTGATCGGAGTTCCAGCAGAGGGTTATCCTCTCCTTGTGTTAGATACTGTACAATCATAGCTCAAAAAGTGATACCTGCCTTAAATACCTCCTAATCCAATAGGAAGACAAAGAAAACAGATGTATGTAATTAGAAGGGAGGAGAGGAGGCCCGGGAAGGCAATAACCAAGTGATGGTTTGCACAGGGGGGTGTGTGAGTTGTGCTGCTGCTCCTGCCTGAGCACACCTCCAAAATGAAGAGAATTGGAAATTAAAGGCCATCTGCTGGCAGATTGGGTAAATAAAACTGTACCATGATTGGACTGGGTGCTCGTTTTGGCCCCTGGGGTTGCAAAGGACAGGGAAAAGGTGATGTTCCTGCAGGCTGGCTGGAGTGGAGGGCGTTTCTTGCCTCTGCTTCTCCTGCCCCTTGGTTGAAGGTGTGATGTCCAATTCTCTGGTCCCTTTTCTCAGCCAGGGCGGGTCCCCCTCGTGGTGCTGGGAGTGGCACCCACTGCCTGGCCCCGTGTTTGGGTCTCTCCCGGCTGTGTTTGCAAACAAGGGGATTTTTAAGTGCCAGGACCGATCAGTTGGGCTGGAAACTTTGAGCTGGAGTAATTCCAGTTGTGTCATCTCCTGCAGGCACCAAGCTCCAGCTGTGGGGGAACAGCAGGAGCACAGCTGGGTGCTGGCTGGAGGATGAGGTGGCTGGATGAGCAGGACAGGGTGGGGGGACAGTGTGGGACTTCCTGGGCAGGAGGTGCATCAGGGTGAGTGACCAGAGGATGAGATGTAAGAAAAACACAACTGTGTTTTGTGGTCTTTTGACCATCCTTCAATTAATTGTTGCCCTGAGAAGCTGTGGCTGCCCCATCCCTGAAGTGTCCAAGGCCAGGTGGTTGGATGGGGCTTGGAGCAACCTGGGCTGGTGGAAGGTGTCCCTGCCCATGGAATTAGATGGTCTTTAAGGTCCCTTCCAACCCAAACCATCCTCTGTCTGTGATAATTGGGAGGCCCTGAAGTCACTGCTGCCTCAGCCACACCATATGAGGGGTACAATAAACTATCTTCAGATGTGAGAGTCCCAACCTGGAATATTTGCATCTGCTTGTCAGTGTCACCAGGATTACACGTGGATTAGGAGACATAAACTGGGGGAACATGACTGATGTTTAAATAATACCCATTCAGTTTAAAGTAAGAATTTGCTGTGGAGAGTGAAATAAGTGTTCCCACGCTGCTGTCTGGGTCTTCAGGCAGCTCAGCAGCCAAAGAGCATCCCAAGGAGGAGAGGGAGGGTGTATCTCTACCTTCAAAATTCAGTCAGATGAAAACATGACCACGTGGGGAACAAAGGGCACTGTTCTTTAAATAATTCCCTTAAAATAGGTGCTTCTAGAGAAAAGTTCTAAGTTGGAAATAATAACTTTACATTTTTGCAGAATAGTTGACTTTAATTGCAGACACTAATTTAATGTTCCAGTGTGAAACAAAACTGGTTCTAGAACTTTCAAATTGATTTATCTTAGGTGGGTGATCTTTCTGAGCTCCTCTTGCTGGTGGGACACACAGTCTGACCTGAGCCTGGTGGGGGTTTTGGGTGCCAAGGCTTTTCCTGGAGCCCTGGGACAAATCCATGTGGACTGAGTCTGTTCCAGGAAACAAAGCCCGTGAAGATAAATAGGGCTAATCCCACCACAGCCTGCAAACAAACACTGCTGTTCAAACCTGAGACAGATAACACAAACAACCCTGGGAAAGCACTTTGGAGAGTGTCAAATCACATGACAAAGCCAATGTATTGCTCTGTGGCTTCCAATTAGAGACTTGCTGCTGCATAATTAAGTTTCTGATGACACTGTATTTAAAGTCATGTCAGTGCTTTCATTTATAAATACTGCTCTGCAGGTGCCTGAGCTCCCAGCTGGAATCTGCTTTGCAGGATCTAATCCTAGAAGTGGTTTCCCCCCACCTCCTCTTCATTTCAATTTTGAGTGGGGAAAAAAAAAAAAATCACAAAAATCCCTCTGAGCAGTTCGGCTACACAGGAGGGAGAAGACTTGAGTGTTTTCAGTATGTTTTAGTTCTGCTTTAGGTCCCAGCCGTGGATGTGTATGTTTTATTATCAGCATAAGATGTGTGTCCCCATGTTTGCTCATTCCTGTAAATTAGGAGTAATCACAGCTGCAACCTGCGCTCTGATTTATTTTATACTTTACATAAATTGCAAAGGACATTAGCTCATCTATTCCCCCCCCACTTTGTTTATATTCCATCCCTCACAGGATTCACGCACACAGACCAAAACATCCTTGTTTTTCCTGCACTGTCCTGGGGGGTGCAGGTGACCCTGTTTGGGGGGTGCAGGCAGGGCTGGGGGGTGCAGGTAGGGCTCACTATGCAGGTGCCCCTGTCCTGGGGGGTGCAGGCAGGGCTGGGGGTGCTGCCCAGG